>JALMQS010000099.1:2300386-2351415 GCA_024734495.1 Forficula auricularia | reverse complement strand
CTTTCCTTGTGCACGGTCCAGATTATACTTGTACGAGTTGTACGCCTCTTGTAACATATTTAATAGGCTGGTCGTACATAGTATGATGTTCTAATTTTCAGAAGGGACAAGAGAAACTCGGTACATCAATGTCCTTTTCTCAGGGAGTTTTCTCTGATGATCCTGCTGCATTTGATGCCAATTCTATATTTAAACAATCAATATATATATATAAATAGATAAGCTGAAGTATTATTATTATTATGTTAACATCTTAAGTAATGGTTTCTCAAGAAAAATAACAATAGGTTTGTTAGAACCAAGATTCTTAATTCTTCTTCTTCCATGTATTGATAAAGATTTTATAAAAAAAATCAAGTCCTTTACAGGAATTTGATTTCTCGACTTTGATCTACAATATTTCTTTCAATATTATACCAATACCAATAAACAAACTTATTATCCATTCTTACTCAAGTTAGGTTAAATGAGCTACCTATATTAAACCGATCAAATGAATAATTTTTAAAAAAGTACTATCTTTCTCTAGGATAAAGTACTTTAAAATATAATTTTAATAAAAACTTTATATAACCTTTTTTATGGTTCTCGAGGTTCTTAAGTAATTAGAATATTAAATTTCATATAAAATTTGTTAAGCCATTTTCAAAATTCATCTTTAGAAAAAAAACTAAAAAGTACTGAAATAAAGTACTAATGTTTGTGTGCCGATATGTACCAAAAACTAATAAGCGCTTCATTTTGTTAAAGTAATGGTAGGTTTTCAATTTCATTTCAATCGGTGCAAGGGTGTGGAAAAAATCGTGGGCCAAAAAAACGAAAACATACATTGTATATCCATACATACATCCCCAAGCACACAATGAAAAAATGACACTTTTTGGCCTCTGGACGAGACCCCATGTCTTTTTTGGCAAAACCGTCACGTGCTAAAATTCAACCTAAATGGATACTACAATTTGTGACTTAGGTTGTGGCCATGGGTTCCGTAGTCTTTACCTGAGGACCCTTTGAAGTCGCCCTTGCCGCGAGACCGATTACAATACTTTTCATTGGATAAAGTAAAATATAAAATTTTCAAATGAATGGGAATCCATTATTTCTAAATAGATTTCTGTGATTTAATTTTAAAATAAAATTCTACAAGTCTGCAGAAATGACTGGAGAATCGATTCTTGGTTGTTGAGTTGTTATCACAAGATAAGTTTCGGTTAAATTCGGTTAAAATAAAGATCATATTAACGGCTATGATAATGTACAAATGTCTAACCTTTTTGCTGATTTCTTTAAAGAAGTCTACGGCTTTGCCACAGTGTTTAATCCTGATACTATTACTAAAAACTGCGCGAATGTTCTCGACATCGGCGCCCAAAATAGGAATATTTCAATTTCTAAGGAGGAAATCATCTCCGTGATTAGGGACTTGAAACCATCTCTCTCTATAGGAGCGGATGGGGTCTCAGCCTTCCTGGTCAAGCGCTGCTCTTCCTCACTTATTGAGCCTCTGCATATTTTATTCAACCTTTCACTTATAGAAAGTTCTCTCCCAGAATGATGGAGAAAGACTTCCATCACTCCAATTTATAAGAACGGCTCTCGTAACAATATACGAAATTACAGACCAATAGCTATTATAAGCGCTATCCCGAAACTCTTGGATAGGATTATGTACAATAAGATTCTTCTACTTTGCTCAGAAGCTATCTCAAGTAAACAGCACGGATTTGTGCCTTCTCGTTCAACTGTTATAAATCTGCAGCAAGGAAGATTGGCTTCTTATTCAGGTCCAAGGGATTTTACAAACCCCCACAACTTCTCACCATCTACAAGGCCCAAATCCGCCCCTGTCTCCGAATACGGCTCTCATCTATGGAGAGGAGCCTCAAAATATTCTCTTGCTACCCTTGATGCAATTCAGAAACGAGCCGTCAGGCTAATTGACGATTCTACCCTCACCGACTCCCTCGACTCGCTAGCTCATCGAAGAGATGTCTCTGCCCTTTCCCTTTTCTATAGATACTATCACGGCAGGTGCTCTGACGAGATAAAATCAATAATTCCCCCCAAAGCATGCTTTGCACGCAGCACACGTTTTGCCGACTCCCAACACTCTTTCGCTGTCAAATTGGAAAAGTGCCGGACCACTTCATTCGCGAATACATATATCCCCATGACTTCAAGGAACTGGAACTCTCTCCCAGCCTCTATCTTTCCCAGCACCTATGATCTTCAAACCTTCAAAACCAGGGTGCATAGACACCTGCGTCTACATCCTCTCTCTTAATCAACTTTCCCTTCTCTTCGGTAATGCAAGGGTCTTTCGAGATCCATAGGGGCTACATCTTTACTGGTGCACCCCTTCTTGCATTCGATTGCATTAAAAAAAAAAAAAAAAAAAAATCTTACTCTGTTTATAAACAAAATATTTTCCAGCTTCAGTAAAAATAAGCAGCTTGATGCTATTTACCTAGATTTTAAAAAGGCCTTTGACCTCATGAGAGACACACAAAGCAGTCTTCTCTGAGGCAAAATACACCTAGGATCTATTCAGAGCCACCAGAGAAAGCAGACATTATTATTTACTACTATTCTATTCCGAGTCTTCTCTAAGCAAGATACAAAGCAGAACACAACTATTCTATTCCGAGTCACTGGAGAGAGACTTTTTATCTTTATTACTATCATGGAGAGAGCGATTGACAGCAAATTCTCCAAATATACATTTTCCTTCTTCGTCGAGCGCCTAGGTTGCACAAGGCGGTTACTTCATTTTATTTTATATACGTCTTGAGGAAAAGGTACTGGCGTACGAAGCGCACACCGCTAAAATATATACAATCATATATATTGACCACCAGAGAAGCTCACCTTCGGATCCGGTCCTCAAACCTGATATACTAGTATATATATTACATTCGTCAGACGTTCTTCCGCATCGGAACATCTACAAGTAAAATACCACGTCAGCGTCAACCGTGTTCGTAGTGTAGCTCCCACACACACACACACACCCCACCCACACCCACCCACCCACCCACACACACACACCCCCACACACCCCCACACACACCCACCCACCCACCCACACACACACACACATTTAATATAAGTATAAATATATACAATATATTTATACTTATATTAAATTTACAATTGTACAAATTATAATGGAACTAGGCCCCTTAGGGCATAGGCCTCTCCCAATATGTTCCATACTTTTCTATTCCTCGCAGTCCTCATCCAGTCTCTTCCGACTGTCCTGTCCAGTTCATTTGACCATCTATTCGGCGGTCTTCCTCGGTCCCTGGTTTTATTCAACGGGTACCATTCAGTGGTGGTTTTTGTCCATCTTTCATTTCCCATCCTCGCAATGTGTCCCGCCCATCTCCATTTCATTTTCCTTATAGCGATGTTTATATTTTCCATTTTTGTTTTTTTATAGATATCAACTATTCTTTGCTTATCTTTTCTTCTTATTCCTAAGATATTTCTAATCATATCCCTCTATGTTGTTTCTAATTTTTTTGAAATTTTTTCTAATTATTATAGGCCACGTTTGCGCGCCATATGTAAGAGTTGGTAGAATACATTTTTTAAAAGTTTTTATCCTGGAATCTAAATTTATTTCTTTATTCTTCAAAATAAATTTCAAAGACCAAAATTTGTTCCAGGATAAACCTATTCTTCTATTTATTTCTTCGGTTGTTGTTGATTTTTTGAAACTTATTTTTTGTCCCAGGTATATTGTCTCTTGTTTGCATAAGATGGGCGGTTCGTTATTTCCATATTTTATATTCTCCTCTTCACAATTAGTTATTATCATTGATTTTTTTATTATTTATTTTTAAACCTATCTTTTTACTTTCATGGTTCAATTCGTTAATCATTTCCTTTATTTCTGACTTTTATGTCCCTATTATAACTATATCATCTGCAAACCTGAGATTATTTAAATATTTTCCATTTATTCTTAAACCCTTCTTTTGCCAATTAAGTTGATGTAACATTTCCTCTAACGCACAATTAAATAATGTTGGAGATAATGGATCACCTTGTCTTACTCCTCTTTCTACGGGAAAAAAGGGTCCTGGCTCATCCAAAACAATTCTTCCTTTCGACATCTTATAAATGTTTTTAATAATATCTATGTAGCCAGGGTCAACACCTTGGGAGAACATAGCATTAAAGATGCAATCTTGGTATACCGAATCGAAGGCCTTTTCATAGTCGATAAAAGCTAAGTAAATTTCAATTTTAAATTCAATTGATTTTTCTATTATTTGATTAATTGTGTGTAGATGGTCGCAGGTAGAATAGCTTTTCCTAAATCCGGCTTGATCTTCTGACTGTGTATTTGTAAGAATTTGTTCAAGTCTGTTGTTAAGTATTTTCATGAATAATTTTCTGATATTTGATGTTAGTGTTATTGGCCTGTAATTATTAATGTCTTTTGGATCACCTTTTTTAAATAAGATCATTATATTTGAAGTTCTCTACTGAGTAAGTATAATTTTACTTTCCAATTGAGTAGCACGGTCAAATAGTGTTTAAATCAATCAGAGATTTTGGATAATTTTTCTTAACGAAACAAAACAGAAGGTTGAGCGCAATAGGTATTTTTACAAGGGATATGTGTCGACAAGCAGAAGAAAATGCTAGCCGGCACCCGATAGCCGGATAGAAAACACCTATTTTGAATTTTATACAAAATTAAATTACAAATATTTATATGACAATTAAAACAATTCATTTTTACTTTATCCAATGCAAAGCATGGGTAAAGTATTGCAATCGCTCTCCGGGGCAAGCGTGGCTTCAAAGGGTCCTCAGGTAAAGACTACGGAACCCATGGACTCAATTAAAGTCACAAATTGTAGTATTCATATGAGGTTGAATTTTAGCACGTGACGGTTTGGCCAAAAATTACATGGTTGGTCTCGTCGAGAGGCCAAAAAGGGACGATTTTTACGATTTAGTGCGTGCAGACAGGGATGGATGCATGTGATGGATGGTATGTATGTATGGATGTTATCGCTTTTTTGGCCCACGATTTTTTCCACACCGTTGCACCGATTGAAATGAAATTGAAAACCTACCATTAGTTTAACAAAATGAAGCGCTGATTAGTTTTTGGTACATATCGGCCCACAAACATTAGTACTTTATTTCGGTACTTTTTTATTTTTTCTAAATATTTTGAAAATGACTTAACCAATTTTGATGAAATTTAATATCCTAATTAAGTACCTTGGGGACCACAAAAAAGGTTAAATAAAGTTTTTAGTAAAATTATATTTTAAAGTACTTTACTCTAAAGTAAGATAGTACTTTTAAAAAAAAATTTAAATTTATTCATTTGATCGTTTTAATATACCTCATTTAACCTAACTTAAGTAAGAATGGATAGGCTTCTCTCTGTGAAATGCTAAAAATTTGGGAGGAATTTTTATGAGTAACCATAGCAACTGCGTTGTTTTCTTATCCGTTACCTTTGCTGAAGACAGAGAAATCGATTTTAAACCAAAAAATAGCGATTGATTCTCATCTAGTACTTGAGGAATAATCATTCTATATTGGATTTTTGACGTTTCGGTTTTTATTAGTAACCATTGCTGAAGACATAGAGAAATCGACTTTAAACCAAAAATAGCGATTGATTCTCATCTAGTACTTGAGGAATAATCATTCTATATTGGATTTTTGACGTTTCGGTTTTTATTAGTAACCATTGTTGAAGACATGGAGAAATCGACTTTAAATCAAAAATAGCGATTGATTCTCATCTAATACTTGAGGAATAATCCATTCTATATTGGATTTTTGACGTTTCGGTTTTTATTAGTAACCATTCCTGAAGACATAGAGAAATCAACTTTAAACCAAAAATAGCGATTGATTCTCATCTAGTACTTGAGGAATAATCATTCTATATTGGATTTTTGACGTTTCGGTTTTTATTGGTAACCATTGCTGAAGACATAGATGAATCGACTTAAAATCAAAAATAGCGATTGATTCTCATCTAATACTTGAGGAATAACAATTCTACATTAGGTTTTTGACGTTTCGATTTATTATTGGTAACCATTGCTGACGACATGGAGGAATCGACTTAAAATCAAAAATAACGATCAGATTCTTATCTAATACTAGAGGAATAATCCTATATTGAATTCCATTTTTGATGTTTTGACTATTAATGGAACCTCTACTGAAAATGTAGAAGAATCGACTTAAAATCAAAAAGACTAATTCTTGTATTGTAAACAACTCAAGCTTGAGTATTAGATGAAGAATCATTGCTATTTTTGATTTCTAAGTCGATTCTTATGTCTTCAGCAATGGTTACCAATAAGAAACCGAAACGTCAAAAATCCAATGTGAATGGTTATTCCTCGACTCTTAAATGAGAATGTATTTTGACGTTTCGATTATCAATATGGTAACCACATGAAGACATGCGAGTGATATCTGACTTAATAACAAAGTAACGAACGTATTCATATCTCAATACTGAGATTTGGAATAACGCTTAGCAACGATCCGTTACAGTTTATTGCAATTGACGATGATGCGAATACTCGTATTGAAACATGTAGAAGAATCGATCTGAATGTGACTGTCAATTTGTAGTAATTTAATCGGCTGAGCCGTTTACTATAAAAAGAATTGACAGTACTTTATTGCCTATGCGTCCAGATTCACTGTCTAACATTTTTTCAGTAGAGGTTATCCATTTAATAGTCAAAACGTCAATAAATCGAATCTCAAAAATGGATATTCCTCTAGAATTAGTATAAGAATTTTCTAACAGAAATTCTTCGAATTAAGTCGATTCATCTGTTGTATCGCAAAGAGTTTACCACAAACCGAACACGTCAAAAGCTCCAATGTATCGGGTGTTTTTTTTAGAGGTATAGAACTTCGAATTGAAATAAAACACAGGAAAATCGTTTTAATGTCCATCAATTTGGCTTTATTGGAAGGATAATTTTATGCCATTAATGTTTAAATATGATTTCGGGCATGTGGCCGCCGCGGCTGGCTCGAATAAATCCAATTCTACAGGTCCAATTTTCAACCACTTTTTCGAGCATATGGGGCCGTATGTTGGCAATAACGCCACGAATGTTGGCTTCCAAGTCCCCTAACGTTTCTGGTTTGTTGGCGTAGACGAGCGACTTCACATATCCCCAAAGAAAATAATCCAATGGTGTCAAATCACACGATCTTGGTGGCCAATTGACAGGTCCATTCCGCGAAATTATGCGCTCATCGAATGTGACGTGCGCTGTGTGGCATGTAGCGCCGTCTTGTTGGAACCACAACTCATCCACATTCATGCCATCCAATTCGGGAACAAAATAGTCGGTTATCATGGCTCTATACCGGTCTCCATTAACGGTAACTGACTCTCCAGCATTATTTCGGAAGAAGTATGGCCCAATGACTCCACCAGCCCATAGAGCACACCAAACAGTCAGTTTTTGTGGATGTAATGGCGTCTCAAGGGTCTCATGTGGATTCTCTTCACTCCAAATGCGGCAATTTTGCTTGTTGACGTAGCCAACATTCGTGGCGTTATTGCCAACATACGGCCCCATATGCTCGAAAAAGTGGTTGAAAATTGGACCTGTAGAATTGGATTTATTCGAGCCAGCCGCGGCGGCCACATGCCCGAAATCATATTTAAACATTAATGGCATAAAATTATCCTTCCAATAAAGCCAAATTGATGGACATTAAAACGATTTTCTTGTGTTTTATTTCAATTCGAAGTTCTATACCTCTAAAAAAAACACCCGATATATGTTTCAAACGTTTCGGGAGAAATTCTCCCTTTATGAATAAAAAAATTGGCAAAATCAATTGCTTTATTATTCTTTTTAAAACACCATTTTTGATAAATGAAGAATTCTCCAGAAACGTCTTAATTATATATTTTAGTTTTTATACTTCATTTTTTAAGGGCTGTTTTTCAGAAAACGGGCTTCATTAAAATTCCAAAAATATGTTGAGTTATAAATTTTACAAATTTATTTAAATATTATTCGAAAACGTTGCATATTTTGAATATTAAGTTAATTAATTTAAAAACTTTATCAATAACTGATGGCTTGTATTCAGTAACACTCTCCAAACTTGGCCAAATAGGTCAAGCCCTTGGGAATCAGTTGTTAAATTCAATTGTGGAAATATTATAAAGATTTTACTGAATACAAGCTGCGCCAGGCGTGCCTCCGGCACGCCCTCTCACCTTGGCCCTCCGGGCAGGTGGCCCTGGCGGGCAGCGTCTCGAGACGGCCAAAAGTTTGTTTGCAATATAATTTTATTCAACTCTATTTATGGCAAATTTCATTCTAAATCTTTGATTTTTATTTTAACTTGGCCGATCCCCCACCCTCCCAAAAAATTTATTTTGAGAATATTTAACATAAAAATTCATATTTTTCCATCATTAAATTTTTTAGATTAATTAGAAAATCGGCCATTCCAAGAAATGAATTTAACCCATTGCGAAAGCAAAATAAAAAATATTTTTTATAGATTGTAGATGTTGTTTATTTTGAAGCATATTTAACAAAAAATTGACCTGCCCGGAGGGCGCAGGTGCAGAGGGCGTGCAGAGGGAGCCTGGCGCAGCTTGTTAATTATAAATTTAGACAATGATCTTGGCACATTTTCATTAGGGCTATTAATTTATTTTTGAATTTAGGAGGGAAACACTTAATATATACATTCCTCCGTTCGAATATACGGTATAAGGCTCTTCAATAGTAATTAATGTTTAGAACAATGAAATTCATGGATTAAAAATTTGTGTGGTTTAAATTTGTTTAAAATGTAATTTTTTTAATAAAAATAAATGTTTGATATGGGTTTTAATGTAAAACTTTATTCTAATACCAAATCATGTACAATATTTTTTTGTCTCTCCATTTTCGGCAAAAACAAATAAATCATCGGGTTTACCAACACGCGAACAGGCTACATAGAGCTGTCCATGGGAGAAGCATGCATTTTCCAAATCCAAGCCGCATATTTGCATAGACTGGCCTTGTGCCTTATTGATGGTAATTGCAAATGCTAAACGAATCGGGAACTGTAATCGTTTAAATTGAACTGGTGCTTCGTTTGGTATCATTGGAATTCGTGGTAACAAAACATGTTCTCCTTTGAACTTCCCATTGATGATTGTTGCCTCAATAATGTTGTTTAAAATTTTTGTAATAACCAATCTTGTTCCATTGCATAGCTTTGGCGGATTTATGTTTCGTAACAAAATTATTGGTGAACCAATTTTCAATTGTAAATTATGTGGAGGTAGACCTGAGATGTCCAGTGAATTCAAAAATTCTGTAGGAAAATTAACAGTTTCATTTCCTTCTACTACTGTATCAATTGATTTAAATGAAAATGATTCAGTTTCCATCATGTTTTGAATTTGAATATTGATGGAATCAACATCAACATTTCTAGCAGATAATATTGTACGTTCGCTCAACCATTGATGATTTTTTAAATTAACCCGAATATCTGGAAAAACATTCGCAATTAATGCATCTCTTGATGGCATAATATTACAAAAACCATCTGGAAATTTCACTTTTTGATTTGTTGGATTGATAGGCATTTTCCCATCGCCAATATCGAGCAAATGTTTAGAAAATCGTGCAGCAGACGAATCATTTTGAATTTGGACACGCATGTTAGTTGATAATTTCAATTTATGAACGGTGCGCCATAATGATGATGCCTTCAAAGATGCATTGATTTCATCTGCATATGTTGAGCGTGATATAACGGGTAATGTTTGTCTGAAATCTCCAGACAATAAAATGAGAGCACCACCAAAAAGTCTTTCACTGCCTTTCAAATCTTTTAATGTTCTATTTAATGCTTCCAAAGAATGTTTATGTGCCATTGTACATTCATCCCAGATAATAATGCTGCATCTCCTAAGCACATCAGCAATACCGGAATTCTTTTTAATGTTACATACAGCATTTTCATTTGTTTGTATGTTCAATGGCAATTTTAGTGTGGAATGTGCTGTCCTTCCTCCGTCTAATAAAGTCGCAGCAATTCCAGATGATGCCATTGCCAAAGCAATATCACCTTGAGACCGTATTTGTGCCAATATGAGCGAAATTAAAAATGTTTTCCCTGTTCCACCTGGTGCATCCAAAAAAAGAAACCGCCCTCTTGAGCAGCGACTGCATGCATAATTTCATCATAAACTAATTTTTGCTCTGGTAACAATTTTGGTTCATTTTCTTGAACATATGCATTCAAACCATCAAGATTGTACGATTGTTCACGTTGCATATCGCGATTAAATAAATCACTTGCTGGCCGATTAGCTGATGGCATCCCCAATTTAATTAGTGGTTGATTCGAAATGATCATGGATAAATCTTCCAACTTAATCAAAGATTCATTATATATTTCTGGCGAGAAATTTATATCTTGATCTCCTCGAATTGTACGTAGAGCATGTAATACATCTTCACTCATTGAAGCCTTATATTTTTCCCATAATTTAGACGGGTTAGTTGGAAAACACGTTGTCAATAAAATGGCAAACAAACATCGTATTTGATGTGGCGATGAACCGAGAGCAGCATCGGCAAGAGTTGTATCCCAATGCGAATCTTCTTCTAACAATCGTAATGCTAGGCATGCATCATGATTCCTTGCATGTAATTCACCATTGACCGTTTTTAAATAATCGAATGATGTTGGTCCTGGAACATTAATCAGCAACAATCGTAAGTAAAAGCATTCACGTTGCGAGGGATGAACAGTGTACAGTCTGCCTAAAACATTCGTAGAAAAAATTCCTGGATATTCTGAAACTGCCATACCCCTTTTGCGAGGTTCCCATGATTTTCTTGATTTATTCCATGTGAAGTAGGTTGGAACTTCTGAATAGAGCAATGTTTTTGCAAATTGACCATAAACATTTTGTTGTTGGCATAATCGAAAGAAATCAGTTAATGTTGTTTTTGGTGGAGTTACTGCTCGTCCTGCTGCATTTTGTTCAGTGAAGTATACACGTTGCCCGTTTTCAAGATGTATTGCTAAATGAGTGACAGCTGGTTCTCTTTCATGAATTTGAAATGAAAGGATTCGCCATACAGCTTCATTACTACTTATGTATCTGCCCATTTGGTAACGTGCAATTTCATCATTTACGTCGACACCTTGAACTGCAAACACGGCCATGTCACTGCCTTTATTCACATATTTACAGATGTATTTAATTGAATTGACTGAGCTGCAAAATTCAACATTAATATGCGCTTTATATGTTTTTGATAGTAGTGGTGAATATGGTACAACCCATCGGTTATCGATTTCAATGTCATTTTGTCCGTTTCTCGACTTTAACATAAAGGAATGTCCACCATTTTCAGTTGATCGTCTACGGTACAACGGATATCCGTCATTTCCAGTGATAGTATCCGATAACAAATCTTTTGGAAACCGTTTTGTGCATTTACCATCCTTCATACATGGCGAATTCATATTTATAGAACCGCAAGGACGATGGATCATATTTGCAGTCACAATTTGAAATAACTCTGGATCAAAGTTTTGTTGAGGGATTTCGGCTGAGATTATTTTATCAATTTCCTCAGGTCTAATTTTGTTTACTAACCAAACTAAAATATGAGCATGAGGCAAACCACGTTTTTGCCACTCGATTGAATACATCCAGCAACGTGTTTCACCAAATACGTGATGTTTGACAATGAGGCTAATTAATGATTTTAATTTTTGTTTAAAAACTCGTGCTGTAATATCGTGACGATCACTTGCTTCTTGTCCAGGTAACAAATATTTTTTAATTTCATCCCATTGCGGATTGCAAGTAAATGTGATGAATAAGTCTGGTCGACCATAAACACGAACATAAGTCATTGCATCCTGTGTGTATTCTTGCATATGACGTGGACTGCCTGTATATGATGATGGTAGTATGCACACATTTCCAATGTCATTAATATTTAAATTTCCATCAACATTATTATTTATAGCATCACGTAAATGAATGTATTCTTCAGCGCGCAATTTCGTTTGATTGAAACGAATATACCGTAATCGCTCGCTTTCGATTTTCGCATACATGTCTGTAATGTATTGATGAAATAAATGACGGCATTTTAAAATATGATTATCTTGGTTGGTTCGAATCATAATTCTGTGCCCATAGAAATCCATGGCGCTTACTTTTTTATTCGTTTCTCCTCCTATAAAATAACGAAAATATTTTGTGAATATTAATTCCTGTGTAAATATAAATATTAATTTCTTTGTAAATAGTATTAGTGTACCTGTTGCTGGATTTGTTTGTTTGATATTTATGTGATATCCATCCTCGCCTTCCCAAAATATTAATGGATATTGCAATGCGTCGTATGAACGATGCGTATCATGAATGTTCTGGAGAGTGTTGTTTCTGCGCATTATGCGAATATCTCTCTGTTCAAATGCATCACCAACCATCACTATTCCTACTTCATTAACAGTTGGAGCATTGAATCGACGTGCATGTTCGCCAGATGGAACTTTGTCTGCTTTAATGACAATCATGTAATTGTCATTTTGCAATCTTCTTGACATACTTTTGAACAATTGAATGAGATGATTATTTTCTGCCAAAAAAGTTTCTAATGTTGATACAATTAATCGTTCCTGAATTTTTCGGATGTGTTGAAATTGACAACGAACATTAACTTGCTCATCTTCGTCTCCCATGAAATATATTTGTAAGAATTTCGGAGTTTCATTCGCTAGTGGAAGCAAAGAGCCAATCTGATGATACACTTGTCCCTGTATTTTAAACGTTGTATTGTAATTGACACCTTGTGCATTAATGTTAGGAATAATTTTTGCAGCGAAAGAAGACATTTGAAAACAGGAATTTATTTTTCTGATTATTTTTAAAAATAATTTTGATTCTGCATTTTCTCCTGACATTAATGATTTCAAAGGTTCCGGTGGTGCATTTAATGCTGGCAAAACAACTTTTCCTGATGAACAACACATTCCTACCGTTTCATTTTTAAATTTTAAAGCATGGCAAAAATTGCATTCTTTATCCATGTTACCAATCACAATTTCAGCTTGAGCACAATATTCAATTGCAGGATCATAATTGAATGCAACTCGATGATATGATGATAATTGTAATTGCAATCTATTAGTCAACTGACTTAAACGTCTATTTACATCTGTTGTATAATTACGTGATGTTCTCCTTAATACCCTCATAGTGGCTAGACGTTGGTTTCGTTGTTCCTCCATTTCTTCTGCACGGTTACGTGCCACCCGTATTCGTGTTCTTTCTTGTGTTTGCGCTCGTTGTGCTGGTGTGAGATTTGCTAGATATCTTTGTGAATTTTGATTTCGTCGAGTAGTCCGACCGATGACAATACGTCGTGCAGGCATTTTTATATTATTTCACTGTATACAAAGATTTTAACAGATTAATATTTATAGATTGTAAAATCTGCCAATTTAGCGTTCATTTTTAAAAATTAATAATAATTAAACTATTGTTTGTATAATTTATTTGATCATTGGGAACTTTTAATTAGACATTTAAAAATCTTACTTAATCATAAAAATTCAAATTTTATTTTCCGGATGACCATAATAATCGAAAATCAAAAAGTTGTAAATACTCAACTTTTTCAAATGGAACATGGCATAAATTTTAATATTTTTTAATTCCACATAAAAATCCAATAGGAGTTTATTCAATATTACCTATAACTAAAATGAATAGTTTTTAAATAAAAAAAATGTTTTAAATTTCCCTCGTACATATGCTTAATTATTTAAAGATTATTGTAAGACTGAATAAAAAAAAAAAAATTATATTCCAATAGATTGATTGATATGACTAATTGATAAGAATAAAGATGAAAGTTGATGGCGACTGCGGCAAAGCGAAAAGTGTTCAAAAGTTTTCAATAATTTATTTTAAAAAAGCATATTCCAAAACATAAATATGTCAAAGTTCAAAATTTTCTCTCAACTCTTTCCATGAAAATTTCAATGAGTGAGTTCTGTGAAACACCCTGTATAATAATTATATAGAGGAGGGTTGCGGTAGGAATAACACTCTGATATATTATATAAATACTTGTTTATTGACTAGAAATAATACAGCAAAGGGTTGGAGTTGTTTGGGTGTTCGCTCGTTCGTGTCGCGTTGCAGACTGCCCTTCTGTCCGCCCAGGCTTGTGTGCCGGTGGAGACATCTGGTGGCGTTAGTGTATGGGTGGCAAGTGCTGCCCACTACACCACCCCCTCCCCAGAGCGATGGTCCCGGATGAGGAGGGCGATGACGGTTTGCCGACTCCTAATAGACTTGGTAGTCCGGAAATTCTCTGGCTCGTACTCTTCTTCCTACACGTGTGAACGTCTCGGTCGATGTCGTGGCTGCGGGCAGTGGTGTTGACGGAGGGCTGGTTACCGGTGAAGGTGCGTTGTTCGGGGGAGGGGTGCTTTCCTGGGAGATGAAAGCTGGCTTCACCCTGTCTGCGGAGACTTTTATCGTTTGACCTCGTCTGTCGACGTCGAAAGTTTTATCATCCCGCGATACGACTCTATAGGGGCCGGTGTAAGGTGGCTCGAGTGCGCCTCGGAGGACGTCTTGTCTGATGAAGACGTGCGTTGAGTCTCTGAGAGCTTTGTGGATGAAGGTGCGGTCTTCACGGTGTTTCGTCCCTGGGACTGGACGGAGTCTGTTCATCCCCTCTCGTAGTTCCCGGATTAGGAGTTGATGTTCTGGTTGTCCCGAGGGGTCTGAAACAAAAAATTCACCCGGGACCCTCAGGGGCTCGCCGTAGACGAGCTCTGCGCTTGAAGCTTGTAGGTCTTCTTTGAATGCTGCCCTAATTCCCAAAAGTACGAGTGGCAGCGAGTCGGTCCACTTATTGCCGTGGCACATGAGAGAGGCCTTAAGTGTGCGATGGAAACGCTCAACGAGCCCGTTGGACGCTGGATGGTAGGCGGTTGTTCTGGCTCGTCGAAATCCGCAGAAATCTCCGAGTTTTCGGAAAAGGTCTGACTCGAACTGGCGGCCTTGGTCGGTGGTAATGGTTTCTGGGCAGCCAAATCGTGCAATCCATCCATTGAGGAGGGCTTTGGCCACGGTTTCCGCGGTGATGTCTTGTACAGGAAAGGCTTCGGGCCATCTCGTAAAGCGGTCGACTGCGGTCACGAGGTAGCTGAAGCCTGCGGAAGATGGCAGGGGACCGACGATGTCTATGTGGACGTGCTGAAATCTGGCGGCTGTCACTGGAAACTGTCCTACTGGCGTGACAGTGTGCCTGTTTACCTTGGCCGTCTGGCACTGGAGGCATGCGCGGGTCCATGTTCGGCAATCCTTCTTTATTCCAGGCCAGACGAATCGATAGGAGACGAGCTTCGTTGACGCTTTGATTCCTGGGTGGCTAAGGCTATGTAGCGTGTCGAAGACCCCTCGGCGGAAGGGTTCGGTTACGAACGGCCGTGGGCGGCCGGCAGACGTATCGCAGATGACTTCGACGTCCAGCCCTGGCATGGCCTTCTTTTCTAGGCGGAGGGCTGTGGCTTGGTTCTGCAGCTGGCGAAGCTCCTCGTCTTGGAGCTGAGAGCGGGCCAGTTCTGCGAAGTCGATTGGCTGCGTGATGGCCTCGATGCGGGAAAGAGTGTCTGCGACGATGTTGTCCCGCCCGGAAATGTGGCGAATATCAGTCGAAAACTGACCGATGTAGTCCAGGTGGTTGAACTGGCGCGGGGAGCACTGATCAGTCTTCAGCCTGAAGGCGAAGGTCAACGGCTTCTGGTCGGTGAAGATAGTAAAATGTTTACCTTCCACCATGTGTCGAAAATGCTTGATTGATTCGTAGATGGCCAGGAGTTCGCGGTCGTAGGCGCTGTATTTTTGTTGTGTTGGGCTCATTTTCCTGGAAAAGAATGCCAAAGGTTGCCAGGCCCCCCTGGCGCGCTGGTGAAGTACAGCTCCTATGGCTGTCGCTGAAGCGTCTGTTGACACCGATAGGTTGGCAGACTGTTCCGGGTGAGACAGTAGCGTTGCCCTTCCGAGGTTCGCCTTACACTCGTTGAAGGATCGTAGCAGCTCATCTGTCCAAGTGACCGGTGTGCTGGGTTTCATCTTGGGGCCTGAGAGGAGGGCGTGTAAGGGGGCCTGGGTGTCGGCGGCGCCGGGCAGAAAACGTCTGTAAAAATTTATCATGCCCAGGAAGCGTCTTAATTCCCTGATCGTTTTAGGGGGCGTCCAAGCCTGCAAGGTGGCTATCCGATCTTCTAGTGGGCGCGAGCCTTCTGCGGAGATGCGATAGCCTAGAAAGGTTACCTCGGGCGCTTCGAGGACGCACTTCGTAGGGTTGACAACGATGCCATATTCCGTCAGTCGCTGGAAGAGTTGGCGCAGGTGTTTTCTGTGTTCTTCTGGTGAAGTTGAAAATATTAGGATGTCGTCGAGGTAAGCAAAGCAGAATTCCAGCCCGCGGAGTGCCTCGTCTATGAAGCGTTGGAACGTCTGGGCGGCGTTTCTGAGGCCGAAACTCATAAATGGAAATTCGTAAAGGCCGAAGGGAGTTGTCAGAGCCGTTTTCGGAATGTCCTCGCGCCTGACTGGAATCTGATGATAGGCCCGGACTAAGTCGATTGTTGAGAAGACGGTGCATCCCGCGAGGTAGTGGGCGTAATCGAGGATGTGCCGCACTGGATAACGGTCGGGAATCGTCCGCGAATTAAGGGAGCGGTAATCTCCACAGGGCCTCCAGCCCTCTTTCTTCGGCACCATATGTAGGGGCGATGACCAGGGGCTATCAGAGGGCCGTGCAGTGCCGGCTCGAATCATCTCTTCAAACTCTTTTTTGGCTATCTTGAGGCGGTCGGGGGCCAGACGGCGGGGGCGGGCGTTTACTGGTTGCCCGGGCGTTGTTCGGATGTAGTGCTTTGTCCCGTGGCTCACCTGGCGGGGGAGCCGGCTGGGCGCACGACGTCGGGGAATTCGCGGAATACGTCGTGTCCGGTGGGGTCTTCGAGAATCATCTTCACGCTCGGCGTCTGCGCGTCAGTTGGTTCGCATTTGGCTGAGAGTGCGGCCTTGTTGTCGATAATACGGCCGTGGCGGGGGTCTACTAAGAGGCCGTAGAATCCGAGAAAATCAATCCCGATGATGGCGCTCTCCACGTCGGCGATTACGAAGCGCCACTTGAGGATGCGCTCTAAGCCTAGGTCGAGGGCCAGCGAGATCCATCCATAAGTGTGGATGGTTGTGCCGTTGGCCGCGATCAGGTCGTAGTCCACGCGTTTTCTTCGTCCTGGCAGCGCTTTCCGTGGATAAACGCATAGGTCGGAACCGGTGTCGACGAGAAATCGCACCTTGCTGTTTTTCTCGGTAACGTAGAGGCGGCTTCCTGATGATTTGCAGTCAGTCGCCGCTGCTACTGACCGCCCTTGGAGTTTCCCTGTGCCTTGAATGCACAGGGCTGTCTGCAATTGCGAGCGTTTTTGCCAAACTCGCGGTGGAACCAGCACACCTCAGGGTTGATACCTCTGCTGCGACGGTCGTCGGTTTTCCAGGTCCGCTGCTGGGCTGGCGCGCTTTTGTTTAAGTTGTTTGAATTAATGGCGGCAACTTGCTGGGACAACTCCTCGATCTGCCGCTCGAGGGCGCTGCTGGTTGGCGTGGGTTGTTCGATGGCGTGGGTTGAGACTTCCGGAACGGCCTCAGCGATGGAGTCTGCTATTTCTGCTGAATCCTTCCAGTTTAAGTCTGGGCGCGTTAATAACGCTGTCCGTATGGCCCTAGGCAATTGGCTAGACCAGAGACTCTTTAAAAGATCCTCCGGCCACGTGTCGGGGGCCAAGGCGAGCATGTGCTCGCGGAACTCCGAAGGCTTCCTGTCGCCGATCTCCTCTCCCGCCAATAGGCGGCGTCGTCTTTCTTCATTAGAAGGTGTTAATTTCTTTAGGAGCTCGTTTTTTAGTTCCTGGTACTGGTTGGTGGTCGGCGGATTCGATATGATTTCACATACCTTGATTGCCTGTTGTTGGTCCAGGCTGGCGACTACGTGATGGAACTTCGTTTCTTCTGTGGTCACTTTGGCGAGATTGAACTGGGCCTCCACATGTTTGAACCAAAGGTCAGGTCGTTCGGTCCAAAGTGCTGGTAATTTCGCTCCTATTCGGTTCACTTCCATGATGTGGATTTTTTTCTTTTGTCGTGGGTCACCAATATAGAGGAGGGTTGCGGTAGGAATAACACTCTGATATATTATATAAATACTTGTTTATTGACTAGAAATAATACAGCAAAGGGTTGGAGTTGTTTGGGTGTTCGCTCGTTCGTGTCGCGTTGCAGACTGCCCCTCTGTCCGCCCAGGCTTGTGTGCCGGTGGAGACATCTGGTGGCGTTAGTGTATGGGTGGCAAGTGCTGCCCACTACAAATTATATTAATATTATGTCATTGGATAAAACTTTGGAATTAAAAGAAAGTGTAAGACTGAATAAAAAAAAAAAAAAAAAAAAAAAATTAATTATATTCTAATAGATTGATATGATTAATTGATAAGAACAAAGATATTGCAACTTAACAGGGATCATTTTTTTCGTTTTTAATGAACTTTTTGAAAAAATTTCATAGAAATATAAAACTTTTTAAAAGAAAAATCCTTAATTTAAAATTCAATTAACTAAATAATGCAACATAGAACATTACCTTATAAAAATGGTTTGTTGTAACTTATTTTTAAAAATTTCATAGAAATAAAACTTTTTAAAAGAAAAATCCTTAATTTAAAATTCAATTAACTAAATAATGCAACATAGAACATTACCTTATAAAAATGGTTTGTTGTAACTTATTTTTAAAAATTTCATAGAAATAAAACTTTTTAAAAGAAAAATCCTTAATTTAAAATTCAATTAACTAAATAATGCAACATAGAACATTACCTTATAAAAATGGTTTGTTGTAACTTATTTTTAAAAATTTCATAGAAATAAAACTTTTTAAAAGAAAAATCCTTAATTTAAAATTCAATTAACTAAATAATGCAACATAGAACATTACCTTATAAAAATGGTTTGTTGTAACTTATTTTTAAAAATTTCATAGAAATAAAACTTTTTAAAAGAAAAATCCTTAATTTAAAATTCAATTAACTAAATAATGCAACATAGAACATTACCTTATAAAAATGGTTTGTTGTAACTTATTTTTAAAAATTTCATAGAAATAAAACTTTTTAAAAGAAAAATCCTTAATTTAAAATTCAATTAACTAAATAATGCAACATAGAACATTACCTTATAAAAATGGTTTGTTGTAACTTATTTTTAAAAATTTCATAGAAATAAAACTTTTTAAAAGAAAAATCCTTAATTTAAAATTCAATTAACTAAATAATGCAACATAGAACATTACCTTATAAAAATGGTTTGTTGTAACTTATTTTTAAAAATTTCATAGAAATAAAACTTTTTAAAAGAAAAATCCTTAATTTAAAATTCAATTAACTAAATAATGCAATATAGAACATTTCATTAAAAAAATGGTTTGAATGCACTGGGATACTGAGAAATGTATTTATAATAAGAAACATTGATTAAGATTTAGAATGTTTCTTCCCGACAGGCTCAGGTTAGCCAACTAATAACAATAAAATAATCACATTCTTTTCTTAAGAGAGAATGGTGTATGAAACATACCTAGAATTTTATATTTTTAAAATTTTTTAATTTTCTTTACTTATAAATTCAAACTTTATATATTAATTAGTAAATTAAATGTATTTACAGATATATTTATATCGACCGCAGCGCCACCTATTGGGGCCACAATTTCTTGAGTAGCTGACATTCATTCAATAATTTATTTTTAAAGAACATATCCCCCCCCCCCCCACCCAAATCATAAATGTGTCAAAGTTCAAAATTTTCTATATAGATTTTATTATCTTAAAAAAAAAAGTTTCTGAGTACCTGAATTCCCCTTTCTTTTGTTAAGAGGGGTTTCATTGTTTAAGACCTGACCTTTCAGGGCAGGGATAATGTATTGTTTGCTTGTCCCTCTATTTCTATAGATCTTATCTGTCAATCAATTAAATAAAAAAAATAAAAAATAAAATCAAACCGATTTGGCTCAAAATTTAGATAAACCATCGCGAGCACTAAGCAAATATATGGTGTGAATATGGTTTCGATACGTTCAGTGGTTTAGGCGTGGGTCGATAGCGTTCATACACACAAAGGATTTTATATATATAGATATATAAAATTAAATTTACAAATTATGTCTGTATTCAAAATAGATTTTATTATCTTAAAAAAAAGTTTCTGAAATTTTGACCTGAAATTTTTTCTTTTGTTAAGAGGGGTTTCATTGTTTAAGACCTGACCTTTCAGGGCAGGGATAATGTATTGTTTGCTTGTCCCTCTATTTCTATAGATCTTATCTGTCAATCAATTAAATAAAAAAATAAAAAATAAAATCAAACCGATTTGGCTCAAAATTTAGATAAACCATCGCGAGCACTAAGCAAATATATGGTGTGAATATGGTTTCGATACGTTCAGTGGTTTAGGCGTGGGTCGATAGCGTTCATACACACAAAGGATTTTATATATATAGATATATAAAATTAAATTTACAAATTATGTCTGTATTCAAAATAGATTTTATTATCTTAAAAAAAAGTTTCTGAAATTTTGACCTGAAATTTTTTCTTTTGTTAAGAGGGGTTTCATTGTTTAAGACCTGACCTTTCAGGGCAGGGATAATGTATTGTTTGCTTGGCCCTTTTAGAGGCTCTATTTCTATAGATCTTATCTGTCAATCAATTAAATATAAAAATAAAAAATAAAATCAAACCGATTTGGCTCAAAATTTAGATAAACCATCCCCAGCACTAAGCAAACATATGGTGTGAATATGGTTTCGATACGTTCAGTGGTTTAGGCGTGGGTCGATCGCGTACATACACACTAAGGATTTTATATATATAGATATTGAAATAAAATGTTATTAATCTTGTTGTTATTTTTACATTTTATTTGAGTAAAATCCGTTTATTCATGGGCTTCATTTACCTCACCAAGTTTGAAGAGGTTTTTGAAAGCTTTATACTTGGTTGCCAAAATAATGAACATTTAACACTATTCGTCGAATAGATTTATAAATCAAGGAAAGAATATATATGAAAGTGTTTTGGTCAACCCTTACTGTCACCCTTGGCTCAAACTAAGATTCAGTATCAAGCCAACGATTACTACCCATATTGGCCAAGTCTAGAATTCAGTATTGACCCAAAATAGGTTACCAGTCTGGGCCGCGGTTATCATCCCCTATTCAAACCAGTGTCGGGCCAGTACTGGCTTGCAGACTAGTGCCAAGCTTGAGAAGTGTTGGCCCAGTTCTGGCTAAGTTCTGGGCCCTTCGTCATTTCCTATATGGGTAAACGCCTGGGGTGAACAATTTTTACTACTATCAATCTAAAATTGCGCGGTGGGTGAATATAAACGGCGGGAGTGACCAATTCTTGCTACTGTATAAATCCACGGCGGTCAGATAAACGGCGGGAGTGACCAATTCTTACCACAATCTTAAATTGCGCGGTTAAACGGCGGGAGTGACCAATTCTTACTACAATCTAAAATTGCGCGGTTAAACGGCGGAGGTGTCCAATTCTTACTACAATCTAAAATTGCGCGGTTAAACGGCGGGAGTGACCAATTCTCCTTCGGTTCGGTTCAATCTTAAATTGCGCGGTTAAACGGCGGGAGTTACTAATTCTTACTACAATCTTAAATTGCGCGGTTAAACGGCGGGAGTGACCAATTCTTACTACAATCTAAAATTGCGCGGTTAAGCGGCGGAGGTGTCCAATTCTTACTACAATCTAAAATTGCGCGGTTAAACGGCGGAGGTGTCCAATTCTTACTACAATCTAAAATTGCGCGGTTAAACGGCGGGAGTGACCACTTCTCCCTCGGTTCGGTTCAATCTTAAATTGCGCGGTTAAACGGCGGGAGTGACTAATTCTTACTACAATCTAAAATTGCGCGGTTAAACGGCGGAGGTGTCCAATTCTTACTACAATCTAAAATTGCGCGGTTAAACGGCGGGAGTGACCACTTCTCCTACTCGGTTAGGTTCAATCTTAAATTGCGCGGTTAAACGGCGGGAGTGACCAATTCTTACTACAATCTAAAATTGCGCGGTTAAACGGCGGGAGTGACCAATTCTTACTACAATCTAAAATTGCGCGGTTAAACGGCGGAGGTGACCAATTCTTACTACAATCTAAAATTGCGCGGTTAAACGGCGGGAGGTGACCAATTCTCGGCTATTCAATCTTAAATTGCGCGGTTAAACGGCGGGAGTGACCAATTCTTACTACAATCTAAAATTGCGCGGTTAAACGGCGGAGGTGTCCAATTCTTACTACAATCTAAAATTGCGCGGTTAAACGGCGGAGGTGTCCAATTCTTACTACAATCTAAAATTGCGCGGTTAAACGGCGGGAGTGACCACTTCTCCCTCGGTTCGGTTCAATCTTAAATTGCGCGGTTAAACGGCGGGAGTGACCACTTCACCAGGACCAATTCTCGGCTATAGGTTCAATCTTAAAATTGCGCGGTTAAACGGCGGGGGTGACCAATTCTTACTACAAGCGATGCTTTAACCTTCAGAGATCAACATTTTTTATATGTTTATTCAATTTTTTTTTTTAAATTGAAGAAAATAAAGTTCTCTCTTCCCCCCCCCCCCCCCCCCGCTTGGACAATTCGACCGCAACCCACTTCCGAGATCAAAAGTAGATCTTATATACCTGCGACCGCCCCCGCCAAATCAGAGGTCTGGATCCGTATGTTACATGTTACATCATTTACATTTTTTTATAATAATTTTTAATATTTCTAATGGTGTTTGTATTAATGAAATTATTTATTTATTTATTTAGATAATTTTACGGACTAGTAGTCCACTTACAAAAAGAGATTCATATTCTCTGTACACAAGTCAAGCATGCATTTACATCAAGAAAATTTGCACAAAACAACATCAAATTTATATAAAACAAATTTAATAACAATATTAAAAATATAATAAAAAACAATATAAGAACAATGAAAAATTATATGTAAAAACAAACAAAGAAAAAAATATAAAATAAAATGAAATATATATAGGTTATTAATTTAGTGTTACATTACATAAAATTTACATAACTTCATTCAAAAACAATACAAAATCTCAAAAAGTTTAATAAGACAAAATTCATCAGAAGAATGGCCAGTTTAATAATTTTTTAAATTAAAATAAAGTAAGACATATCACTCTCCTCAGACTGGCATAAATTTCCGAAAAAATTATCCATCCAATCAATTTAGATTTAGAATTTGGAGACCATATTGGAGGAGAGGACTCAGTTGTTGTTTATTTTTTTATTTTATTCCATTTTATTTAGCTGTTGAGTGTTAAGAATTTCAATTTTTTTTTTCACGTTGTTCTCGGCCGCCAGATAAAAATAGGCTGGTTGCTCGTATAATTTTTATCTTCTCTTGTGACTTGCTGTACTTGGACATCAAAAAATCTGAAATCATTATTTTAATAGTTTATTGAAAGTGATAAAAATATAACTACTTTGAGTAATTTTTTTCAAATGATATTAACTTACCATTCATCGTTTTGAAAAATTGAGTAGCTGAAATTTTTTTTTCCTATTCCATTTACGTGCCACATGCACTAATTTCCAAACGAAAAATATCTTGCTGTAAATTATACAAAAAATAAAACATTAAAAGATACAATAAAATCAATCGAATGGTATACTCATGCTAAAAAATACATTAATATCAAATGCATACCAGTGCTTTCTGTTTTTCGATGTCATTTTTTAGAATTTCATCGAATTCTAAAAATTTATCCAGATTTAAAGTTTGATCTCATTTTGCAACCATATTATGTTATCAATTATATGCTTCTGGCATATATTTACATATTACGATTTTAGCAGTTTCATCATATGTTAACCAAGAATTAGGCTTAACATAATTTCTTAGATTGTTATTTAAAAAAATAATCAACTTATATTTATCAGTTCTAAAAAAATACAACAAATATTTAAAATACAAATCAATAGGAGTTTAGATCAGTTGGAATAAAAAATGATCATTTTATAATTACCTATTCACGTAGAGATTTTATCCAATTTAAATAATCTGTTTATAATATTATAGCTTCCAGGTAAGGTTAGATAATCATATTCCAACTGCCGGCCAATCAGATGAAAGAAGCCGCTTTTTTCAAATCATATGAATATGATTCTATTATTATTTTAACTTGAAATTTCCGAGTAAAAGTCGTAATATCAAGATGTATAATATATATATATATATATATTTTAATCCTATATATAATCTAACTTGTAATTGGTCATAATCTTTCATTTTATTATTATTTGTTTTTGTGCATTAAAATACTTTAATTTTCAAAAATTATCTATAAAATATATTGAAATGTTAATAATTTTAAATTATATTAGGTTTGAGTTGGTGGTGTTTCACATGAGCTAACAACTCGAAATATAGTGTGTAATTTTTTAAAATCCTTTTTATTTCGCTCTCTGTGAAATTTACCAAGATCCCCTGGATAGATAAATACTTGGTATCGAGCCTACCTTTAACTAGAAATTGTCCCTAATATATTTTGGGGCCAACAGTGGTCCGCAATAGAAAGATGAATAAAATAAAAATTTTCAAATCGTTAAAAATATTATTATTTTTTTTTTTATTTTAAGAAAAATTTCTTTGAATTTTCAAAAAAAGCTTGAAATTTTCAAAAAGGGTTAAAAAAATTTCATAATCAGGAAAAATTATTTTCGGAAATTCCAGAAATGTTCACTTTTTTTTAACACTTTTTTGAATTCTTTTTTGAAAATTTCAAATTTCTTTTGAAAATTCAAAGAAATTTACAAACTTTTGTATATATATGGTATATATATATATTTATTTTTATTTATTAATTTATAACTGCTTTACGTTTTTTATAGAATATAACAATATTTTTTATGCCAAATTATAATTTATAAATATTTTATAATAACTAAAAATAATGATAATTTCTAATATTTTCTATTAAATTATAAACATTCATTAAAAATATTCATTAAATATATAATATATATATCAATTCATATAATTTTTTTTTATTTTTAATAATATAATTGTTATTTATTTATAAAATCGAAAAATTAGCTTTTCAATCTAATTTATACTATAATTATCTTAAAAATATTTATTTAGGAATATATCTGAATATAATAAATCGGTTGCCGAGCACGGGCCGAAGATTGGCCCCTTCGTTCAAGCCTGGCAGCTCCTATGGGTTCTCCTTCTCGGTTCAATCTAAAATTGCGCGGTTAAGCGGCGGGAGGTGACCAATTCTTACTACAATCTAAAATTGCGCGGTTAAACGGCGGAGAGTGTCCAATTCTTACTACAATCTAAAATTGCGCGGTTAAACGGCGGGAGTGACCACTTCTCCTTCGGCTCGGTTCAATCTTAAATTGCGCGGTTAAACGGCGGGAGTGACCAATTCTTACTACAATCTAAAATTGCGCGGTTAAACGGCGGGGGTGACCAATTCTTACTACAATCATAAAATTGCGCGGATTAAACGGCGGAGTGAATCCTAGATTCTTGGCTATGTTCAATCTAAAATTGCGCGGTTAAACGGCGGGAGTGACCAATTCTTACATACAATCTAAAATTGCGCGGTTAAACGGCGGGAGTGACCCAATTCTTACTCAGTTCAATCTCAAAATTGCGCGGTTAAACGGCGGGAGTGACCACTTCATCCTTGCTCAGTTCAATCTTAAATTGCGCGGTTAAACGGCGGAGAGTGACTAATTCTTACTACAATCTAAAATTGCGCGGTTAAACGGCGGGAGTGACTAATTCTTGCTACAATCTTAAATTGCGCGGTTAAACGGCAGGCCGAATTCTTACTACGATCTAAAATTGCGCGGTTAAACGGCGGAGGTGACTAATTCTTACTACAATCTAAAATTGCGCGGTTAAACGGCTGAGGTGTCCAATTCTTACTACGATTAGAATGGTTCCTGAGCAAACACATAGATACCGCCCGCTCTCTATGAAATAATCCCTAAGGTTAAGAAATACAAAATATGTAATTACAGAATCAAATAAGGACAATAAGTCTAAATACAAAATGTAAAGAAAATAAAATAAGTAAATTGTAAATAATTTGAATAAACATAAAGGTTAGCAATTTGGCAATAGGAATTTTCAACTCTAGAAATATTCCATGACTATAACTAGTCAAGGATTAATATAAATAAAAGGAAAATTATTATGTCAAATTGTCGAAACTGATCTACCTAGAATTCTAGTGTTTATTAAAAGATCTAAACCCTTCGTCCAGTTAAAAATTGTTAATTAGACTTTCAGCCTGGAGAATATCCGTTGAAACGCGCTGTTAGTTGAAAAGACATTTTTTGACAAATACTTATGGTAACGGTTAGCTGACTCATAATCAGTCCAGCACCGCCATAAAGACATAAAGTAATCGAGTTAAAATCAAAAATAACGATTGATTCTCATCTAGTACTTGAGGAATAATAATCCATTCTATATTGCATTTTTGACGTTTTGGTTTTCATTGGTAACCATTGCTGAAGACATAGAGGAATCGAGTTAAAATCAAAATGCAATAAGGTTATTTCTCTAGTATTAGATAAGAATCGATCGTTATTTTGATTTAACCCGATACCTCCAGTGTCTTCAGCAATGGATACCAATAATAATCGAAGCGTCAAAAATCTAATGTAAAATTGTTATTCCTCGACTAATAATACGAATCAATCACTATTTTTGAATTTAAGTCAACATGGACTGTGTGTTGATTAGAAAAAATGGGAGCCCGAAACACACCCCGTCCGGACTAAACTTTCCGGAGGTTCGGTTAATATATATTCAGTTCGGCTCGGTTGGGTTCGTATAGCTGCTTCTCGCGCTGGTTTAGACGGTTTCGGTTGGCGTCAGCCAACTGAACCGTCTAAATGCCAGCCCGAAGGGAGCTATACGAGACAACCGAGCCGAACTGAATAATATTAACCGAACCGGAGTCTATTTGCATTACTCATAAGATTCACGCCGGGAAGGGTTATTTTGTCATGAGATATTTTGTGGGGGATATTTTGTCCGGGGATATTTTGTCGGGGGATGTTTTGTCGAGGGATGAAATGTCGCGGAATCAGAAAAATTTCTCAAAGAATAATCAACACATTAACGAGAATTGTTTTTGATCTCGCTTTTTAACAATATACTAGACTACTGCTGGTTTAGGCTATTAGTGTCTGCTGAGTCTTAAGTCTGGACAAAGAGAATGAAAAAGATGTGATCAATTTGGCTATGATCCAGCATCATTTTGCGATTGGCCACAATGACACTTTTTAATATCAAACACTGATATGGAGGACCAAATGAATTTGAAATCTGAGATGTTATATATTCAATCTCAAGTCCAGAGCGCCCAATCTGTTACACGTGTTAGTTATTTGCCATTAATTAATCATAAGTTTATTGTATTTAATTCGATCGCGTTAATTGCAAACACCTAACACACGTGTTAACAGATGGAGCGCTTGTGATCCATATCAGTGTTTGATATAAAAAGTTTAATGCAGGCTAATCGCGAAATGATGCTGGATTATAGCCAAATGGATCACATCTTCTTCATTCTCTTGGTCCAGACTTAAGACTCAGCAGACTCCAACAGCCTCAACCAGCAGTAGTCTCGCGATATATATCTTGTTTAAAAAAGCGAGATCAAACAATTCTCGTTAATGTGCTGATTATTCTTTGATATATTAATGAGAAAATTAACTTCACTATTTTAAGTTAGAAATATATAAATTAGGATATTATTTTGAATTAATATTTGACAAAAATCATCTGCATTCGATTCGCGATTGAATCAAAAACACAAAACTTAAGATTAAAATATTTTTTTACAAATTTATATATTATATTATTCTTATTTTTATTACGCAATCCTGAATAATCCTGCCATTGAGCAGAATTCAAAATAAAACAATAAGTACTATACTTTTGGACAAAAAATTTTGATCAACTAATTTTGAACTCATCTTTAATGTAAAAAAAGTCAACTATCATAGCATGGCAAGGTATTTATAAAAATTGGCCCATTTAGTAAAAGATTTTCAAAATACTACTGCACATTGTACTTCCTTCTTTAGAATAAAATATTGATATTTATTTGTCAAAATTAGCTAATTTGAAAAACATATGTTGGTGGTAATTATTTATTTATTTTTCGTTAAATTGAAGGGTTGGTTTTGTCACAAATATAATAAAACAATAATTTTAATAACTATTTGAATTATTTAATTGATAACTATACAGTTTCGGTCACCACTGGTCGACCATCCTCAGTAGTTCTAAAAAATTGAAATGAAACATTTATTTACATTTTTTCTTTTTATAGAGAATTATATAACACAAAAATTTTCACAATAGTTTGATATCATACATACATCTCGTTCAAGAACCGGAATTTGTCATTTCCATGAAAAATTCATTCTTAAATCTTCAATATAGATACATCACGATAATTCATTACAACCGCACATATACATATATATAGCATGCTACTTTGCGACATACAACCGGGCCTTAGAGGTTCACTAAATCAAATAATGACTAGTCTACTCAAATGGCGGTTGTATACTTTAATTATTTCGAAATAGTGACTATTCACTTCCAAATAGTGGTTATTAATTATTTCGATTTTAGAGAGTAGGTATTAAAACCTAGCATATTTAAAAAGGTGACCCATTTAGTCAAGATATAAAATTTTTATATCTTATGAATAGTAAAATTTAACTTATCAAATTTAACACATGAAAAGGGGCAAGAATAAAAATTTTCCTCCAAAAAGTATAGTACTCTTGGTTTAATGTTGAATTATGGCCAATAAGCAGGGTTATTCAGGATTACGTTAGAATCATTAAATATGGAAATTTCTAGCCAAAACATCCCAATATTTAGATCAGAGTTTATCTTTGAGTTTTGGGACACCCTGTATGACTGAAGGAAATATTTTTTTCAAATTTGACTTGGATTTTAAAATTTTTTTGAAAACAAATAAATATTTAGTAACTATAAAGTTGAAATTTAGTAAATGAATGTAAATTTTTTTCAAATACAAATTACTTTACCAAACTTCAGCTCATTTTTTCTGATTTTCCACATTGATTAAATTTTAATGATACATTCAGTGAGTTTTTTTTTCAATTTATGGTAAAAAATTGTTATCGTGTATTAAAAAAGTGTTTTTTTATTAATACGTATTTTATATAATAAAAGATAATTGATAATTAATATAAGAGAGAGCTATAATAAAAAAGAATAATATTTTTCGGGGTCGAAATTGAAGGGAGGGTTTACAAAACATATATATATCTATAGACAAATTGATTTTTTAAACTGAAAGTTTCAATTATTTTCGTTAAGCAAATTTTTTAACACATGAATACTGCAAGAATAAATAATTTTCTCCAAAAGTGTACTATTCATGGTTTAATCTTAAATTATGGCCAATAAGCAGGGTTATTCAGGATTAAGTTAGAATCAGTAAATATGGAATTGTAGCCACAGCATCTCAATATTTAGATCAGAGTTTATCTTTGATTTTTGGGACACCCTGTATACTGGAGGAATATTTTTTTTCAAATTTGACTTTGATTTTATAATTTTTTTGAAAACAAATAAATATTTAGTATCTGTAAACTTGAAATTTAGTATATGAATGTATATTTTTTTTCAAATACTCATTACTTTACCAAACTTCAGCTCATTTTTTCTCATTTTCCACAATGATTAAATTTTATTGATACATTAAGTATTTTTTTCAATTTATCTTCAAGAATTGTAATCGTATATTAAAAAAGTGTTTTTTTTATTAATTAGTATTTTATATAATAAAAGATAATTGATAATATAGTGATATAAAAGAGACCTATAAAAAAAAAGGAATAATTTTTTTTCGGGGTCGAAATTGAGGGGAGGGTTTAAAAAATAGATCTATTAATGATCGTTGGATCGATTTCTAAGAAATTTCACATATATGCACCCTTATAAAATTGACTATGTGACCCAAAAAGGGAGGGAGTATTCAAAAATAATTTAAAATAAAAAAATTTTCAAAGAAAATTCGTGATATGCTTATATTTCAAGTAGAATAGTCACATAATTAAAAGGGATGGGGGTCTGTCATAAATGATTATAAATTAATTCATTGGGTATATATTAAATATAAGAGAGAGGCCAGGTGAATGGTAAAGTCATGTGGGTGGCCACATCAGTTTAATTATTATATAAAATTGAATAAAAAATAATTCATCTTAATATGGGGACCTTGTTCTATGTTTCAGAGATCTCATAATGTCTTTTCAAACAAAAAGATTAAACGATGGGGATCTGGTATGTGACCCAAAAAGGGAGGGAGTATTCAAAAATAATTTAAAATAAAAAATTTTCAAAGAAAATTCGTGATATGCTTATATTTCAAGTAGAATAGTCACATAATTAAAAGGGATGGGGGTCTGTCATAAATGATTATAAATTAATTCATTGCATATATTAAATATAAGAGAGAGGCCAGGTGAATGGTAAAGTCGATGTGGGTGGCCACATCAGTTTAATTATTATATAAAATTGAATAAAAAATAATTCATCTTAATATGGGGACCTTGTTCTATGTTTCAGAGATCTCATAATGTCTTTTCAAACAAAAAGATTAAACGATGGGGATCTGGACAGGCTGTTCCAATTTCTACTGGAGGGGCTGGAAGAAAACGCTGGACTGGATGGGAAGAGGAAAATTGTAAATTCTATACTGCCTGTTCAGAAATACAAATTGCTGCATAGGTTCCTCACGAATAGTCGGCTTAGCGAAGAAATCCGATTGAATTGCTTGTCTATTTTCCTTGACGAGAATACAAAATATTTCAACTTTGTACAAAGTACAGATAATCAAACAACTATCAAAACTAATTTGGAAATAATACCGAAATACTGTCCGAATATCGAAATAGTCGATTTTAGAAGGTTGTGGATCCGAGGGGAAAACAAAGAGTGCTTTAAAACCTTTCTGAAACAAACCACAAACTTGAAATCTCTCAGGGTGGATTGTCTTGACAATTACTTTTGCAATATATCAACTTTTACTCGAAGAGGATTTTGACCTGCATGATCCTGATGTTAAAAATGGACTCTTAAAAATCGAATATATCCGTGTATTTGGATTTACTGTATCAGAGTGTGTGCCAGACTTTTAAATCTTCTGCCCAATTTGAAAAGTTTAGGCATATTTCAACAATTAGGACCACTGGTATCCAGTATTAGTGATGATGATGATGATCTTGTCAAAAAGTTATTAAACCGGAATCGAAATTTATGATGAGGAAACAAGCATAAGCACTTTAGAACGATTAATCAAATTTTGTCCAAAAACAAAGAAGATAAGTCTATGTCATCCAGAACAAAATGTGATCGAAAATCTACGAAAATTTCCATTACTCACGGAAATAACAATAAATTTTGAAGATCCCGATGCTTCTGATGAAATAATTAACTTGCTAAAACAAATTGGGCCAAGCAAATTAAAATTTTGATTTTAAATACACCTGTCCAGTTGGAACTTGAGCAAAATATTTTTCGTGAGTTATGCCTGAATTAATTATATTAAAAATTATTCCTACAAATTAGTGATATATTGAAATTAATCAAATTATGTTCAACTATTAAGATGACTTCAAAATCCCTCCTATCCAAAAAAATATTTTCTTATAAGGAGTGGAGGGTTAGGGGGGAGGTTTACTTTACTGAATAATTTATTTTTGTTATTATTAATATTAAATCCACTTTAACTCATTTGTGATTAATAAAATAATTTCATTTAATGTATTTTTTTGTTCCTTTTTATTTTAGAATTTCAATTATTTCTTCTTTTTTACTTTATCCAATGCAAAGCATAAGAAATATATTGTATCTGCTCTTTGCAAGCGTGGCTTCAAAGGGTCCTCAGGTAAAGACTACGGAACCTATGGATTCAATTAAAGTCACAAATTGTAGTATTCAATTAGGTTGAATATTAGCACGTGACGGTTTTGCCAAAAATTACATGGGGTCTCGTCGAGAGGCCAAAAAGTGCGATTTTTTCATTTAGTGTGCGGATGGATGGATGGATGTATGTTATCGCTTTTTTGGCCCACGATTTTTTCCACACCGTTGCACCGATTGAAATGAAATTGAAAACATAGCATTAGTTTAACAAAGTGAAGCGCTGATTAGTTTTTGGTACATATCGGCCCACAAACATTAGTACTTTATTTCAGTACTTTTTTAGTTTTTTCTAAATATCTTGAAAATGACTTAACCAATTTTGATGAAATTTTATATCCTAATTAAGTACCTTGGGGACCACAAAAAAGGTTAAATAAAGTATGTTGATCAATGTCCATTATGATTAGTAGATTAAAAATTCAGTTTATTGGACAAAGTTTTTTTATTGAAGTTCTTCTTCAATTTTTGTACAACGTTTCGTCTCTCTCGAGACTTTTTCAAGTACTCAATTGGCTAGAACAACATTGTCTCGAGAGAGACGAAACGTTGTACAAAAATTGAAGAAGAACTTCAATAAAAAAACTTTGTCCAATAAACTGAATTTTTAATCTGTTAAATAAAGTTTTTAGTAAAATTATATTTTAAAGTACTTTACTCTAGAGTAAGATGGTACTTTTTTAATTTTTTAAATTCTTTAAAATTTATTCATTTGAAAGTTTTAATATAGCTCATTTAGCCTTGCTTAAGTAAGAATGGATAGGCTTCTCTCTGTGAAATGCTAAAAATTTGGGAGGAATTTTATGAGTAACCATAGCTGGGGAGGGTCACCTTACTAAATAATTTATTTCTATATTATCGTTAATCTTAAGTTCACTTTATTCATTATTTTGTAATCCATTTATGATAAATAAAATCTTTATAATAAAACTAAAATGATTGTTTTTTTACTTTATCCAATGCAAAGCATGGGTAAAGTATTGTAATCGCTCTCGGGGCAAGCGTGGCTTCAAAGGGTCCTCAGGTAAAGACTACGGATCCCATGGACTCAATTAAAGTCACAAATTGTAGTATCCACCAAGCTCGGGAATTCCAGTACGTGACGGTTTTGCCAAAAATTAGCATGGGGTCTCGTCGAGAGGCCAAAAAGTGTGATTTTTTCATTTAGTGCGTGCGGATGGATGTATGGATGGATGTATGTATGTATGTATGTATGGATGTATGTTATCGCTTTTTGGCCCACGATTTTTTCCACACCGTTGCACCGATTGAAATGAAATTGAAAACCTACCATTAGTTTAACAAAATGAAGCGCTGATTAGTTTTTGGTACATATCGGCCCACAAACATTAGTACTTTATTTCAGTACTTTTTTAGTTTTTTTCTAAATATCTTGAAAATGACTTAACCAATTTTGATGAAATTTAATATCCTAATTAAGCACTTTGGGACCACAAAAAAGGTTAAATAAAGTTTTTAGTAAAATTATATTTTAAAGTACTTTACTCTAGAGTAAGATGGTACTTTTTTAATTTTTTAAATTCTTTAAAATTTATTCATTTGAAAGTTTTAATATAGCTCATTTAGCCTTGCTTAAGTAAGAATGGATAGGCTTCTCTCTGTGAAATGCTAAAAATTTGGGAGGAATTTTTATGAGTAACCATAGCAACTGCGTTGTTTTCTTATCCGTTACCTTTGCTGAAGACAGAGAAATCGATTTTAAACCAAAAATAGCGATTGATTCTCATCTAGTACTTGAGGAATAATCATTCTATATTGGATTTTTGACGTTTTTGGCTTTTATTAGTTAACCATTGCTGAAGACATAGAGAAATCGATTTTAAAACCAAAATAGCGATTGATTCTCATCTAGTACTTGAGGAATAATCATTCTATGTTGGATTTTTGACGTTTCGGTTTTTATTAGTAACCATTGTTGTAGACATAGAGAAATCGACTTTAAACCAAAAATAGCGATTGATTCTCATCTAGTACTTGAGGAATAATCATTCTATATTGGATTTTTGACGTTTCGGTTTTTATTAGTAACCATTGCTGAAGACATAGAGAAATCGACTTTTGTACAAAAATAGCGATTGATTCTCATCTAGTACTTCTTGAGGAATAATCATTCTATATTGGATTTTTGACGTTTCGGTTTTTACTAGTAACCATTGCTGAAGACATGGAGGAATCGACTTAAAATAAAAAATAGCGATTTATTCTCATCTAATACTTGAGAAATATCCATTCTATATTGGATTTTTGACGTTTCGGTTTTTATTGGTAACCATTGCTGAAGACATAGAGGAATCGACTTAAAATCAAAAATAGCGATTGATTCTCATCTAATACTTGAGGAATAACAATTCTACATTAGGTTTTTGACGTTTCGATTATTATTGGTAACCATTGCTGAAGACATGGAGGAATCCACTTAAAATCAAAAATAACGATCGATTCTTATCTAATACTAGAGGAATAACCTTATTGCATTCCATTTTTGATGTTTTGACTATTAATGGAAACCTCTACTGAAAATGTAGAAGAATCGACTTAAAATCAAAAAGACTAAATTCTTTTTTGGTAAACAACTCAAGCTTGAGTTTTTTGCCATAAAAGAATTTAGTCTTTTTGATTTTAAGTCGATTCTTCTACATTTTCAGTAGAGGTTTCCATTAATAGTCAAAACATCAAAAATGGAATTCAATAAGGTTATTCCTCTAGTATTAGATAAGAATCGATCGTTATTTTTGATTTTAAGTCGTTTCCTCCATGTCTTCAGCAATGGTTACCAATAATAATCGAAACGTCAAAAACCTAATGTAGAATTGTTATTCCTCAAGTATTAGATGAGAATCGATGGCTATTTTTGATTTTAAGTCGATTCCTCTATGTCTTCAGCAATGGTTATCAATAAAAACCGAAACGTCAAAAATCCAATGTAGAATGGTTATTCCTCGACTCTTAAATGAGAATTATTTTTGAATTAATTTCAATATGAACTACAAATTGCAAGTGATATCTGATTAATAATAAAGGAACAAACATATTAATATTTCAAATGAATTTGGATAAAGTTTAGCAACGATCCGTTGCAGTTTATTTTATAATGATATTGGTTCAAGAAGAATTTGCACTAAGAAGGTACAACCTCTGTAGTCCGTGGTGGACCCTTGTATCGTGGAGATAAGGAGAGGTTTAGGGATAGGGTAGGAGTCGAAGGTATCTGTGGATGCTGGTCTTGAAAAATCCAAGGTTATAATTTGCTGGAAAGACGGTCGAGGGAAGAGAGTTTCAGTCTCTAGATGTCATAGGGATAAATGAATTGGCGAATGCGTGTGTTTGATTAGTATCCAGTTTAACTGCGTAGGGGTGTTGAATGCTAGAAAATCGTGTATTTCGCGCAAATGAAGCCTTTGGTGGGATTATCGATTTTATTTCGTCAGAACAAAAGCCATGGTAATATCTATAAAAAAGGGAAAGGGCGGAGACAGATCTACGATGGGCTAGGGAGTCGAAAGTGTCAGTTAATGTGGGATCGCCTATCAGCCTGATAGCCCGCATCTAAATTGGATCTAAAGTATTGGATCTAAGAGAATGCTTGGTGGCCCCTCTCGACAAATGCGAGCAATATTCAAGACAGGGGTGAATTTGAGCCTTGTATAATATAAGGAATTGAGTGGGGGTGAAAAAGCGTTTGGTTCGGAAAAGACAGCCAAGCATACATGCTGCAGCTTTTGCTACTGAGATAATATGGTCATTCCAAGAAAGGTCAGAGCCTAAGGTGACACCTAACATTGATATTTTATTACGGAATTCCAATGAGCTCGAATCAAAGGAAATGTATGGAAGGTTCCTATCTGCGCGCCTAGAAATTAGGCAGCATTGTGTTTTGCCAGCATTAAAGTTTATCAAGTTGTGAGATCCACATTTTTTAACCATGCTTAAATCTAAATTGATCTAGGAGGCTATGTTTACGCGATTGTTTAGTAAGGATTGAGCGTTGTGGAGGGTGTTATCGTCTGCGTAACAATGCATTGGATTAGAGTAATATTGCAAGAAGATTTTTGTGTCAGACTTGATCGAAGGCCTTTGAAATGTCTAAGCCTATTACGAAAGTCTCTTTACCAGTCTCTAGTGCTTTATTCCAAATATGAGTTATATGGTAAAATATCGCCGGTGGACCGAAATTGTCTAAAGCCGTATTGACTATCATGGATTAGTTTATTAGATTCTAAATAGTGAAGAACTTGCTCTATAATTGTTTTTTCCATTATTTTAGAAAAAAACCAAAGTTATGGCGATCGGACGATAATTGGGTACATTTGAGGAATCTCCTTTTTTAATTGGTTGAATTCTTGCTGTTTTCCAGCTCCCCGGAAATGTACCAGTGGTATATGAAAGCTTAAAATTTTTTGAGAGAATAGAAGCAAGATCAGGCGCGCAATTTTTGATTATACTGGTGGGAATGTTGTCTGGCCCGGCGGCTGAATCAACATTTAGATTTTTGATTACTTTTAATATTTTTGGTATTCTGAATTTAATATCCAAAATAATATTGGTGCTAGGGGTATAGGGCGGGGGGTCAAGTCCCTTGTCGTCTAGGCTGGCATTGGTCGGGAAGAATGAAGCGAATGCTTCAGCTTTAGCGAGGCCGTCTGTGACTATTGAGCCCTTGGCAAGATTAAGGGGAGGAAACGCCGATTTGGATATCTTAAATTCCTGTAGCTTGTTTTCCAATGGTTTCAAACGACCATTAATAGCAGAAACTTATTTAGAGATGTCGAAATTATTTCACGGAAGCAAATAGATATTTTTCCGGAATAAAAATTCATCCCAATGGTCTCTATTACAGAAACCAAATCGAAGACATATTTAGGTATCAACATCGATTTAAGAAATTTGGAAAAAAATTATAAATAATTTGTTGACGTGGGATATTTAAAATATATTTTGACATATAAATTCTCTCAGGATCACCTGGAAATTTTCTTTTCATGTATCCGAGCTATGGTGGAGCTGACGAGCCGCTCTTTTGAAAAATCATCATTTTTCAGTTTCACCAATCAAATTTGAAACAGGCGCGTCATCCAGGCTATCTTCAGATCAGTCAAAATTCTCGTTATAAAATTCCAAATTTATTATTATTTTAAATATATTATATATCAAAAGTCTATAACATCCTTTTATGCGATTTCATTTATTTGTATTTAATTTGAATTTTAAGGATTTATAATGACACTTTATAAATTTTCTCTATTTTCACTATTCATAAATCAATTTATACTGTCTTTAAATTAAAACTGATTTTACAAATCAAGTTTATAGAATTAATATTAATTTTCTGCCAAGACAGATTAATTTATCCATTAATGTAACTTTATATATTTATCAGTGAGGATTTTAATTTGATTAATATTGAGATGTGTGTGACCAGACCATTTTCGAAATTTCTAAATTAACTCAAGACAAAATTTTGTTGAATCATTCTCCCATTTTCGACAAACACAAAGCCAATCGCATTTATCCTTCAACTGGACATTAAAACTAGCACTTTCTATATTTTTGCTTATAAAAATAAAATTCTAGTTTCATAAATATATTATTTCTGAACTTGTAGCATCAGGAACATTTTTTAATATCCAATTAACATATATATTGGTCGCAAGGTAAGAAAATCATTTTTTATCTCAAAGTCTTATATTTGATTATTCTTTTAATAATGCAAGTAATTAATTTTCTTCGCAAGGTCCAAGGTCCAAGGTTCAAGGTTCAAGGTTTTGAATTGAAACAAAATCAAAACCCCCTTTCAAATCTTAAAAATCCAGACAAATACATTTTGTTTGCAAACACTTGATTTGGCGCAACCAGTGGAGACGACTTCTTCTGCAATCAGCTTGCAAGAAATTTAGGCTCATAAACAAGAGCTAATTATATTAACATACCTTATATTATTATTCTTCATTTTATCTTTAAATATAAATCAATATTTATATATATAAAGTATATTTTTTTGTTATTTATACATCTATCATTATATGTATAAAAATTGTTAAAATTAAAAATAAAAGCTTCTCATTGCAACTTATCACCTTTTATTTGAACGAAATCAACGCAGCAAACTTATCTTACAGTCCATAAGTTTAATATCAGTGTTGTGAAAGAAATAGAAATTAAACCCAGCGACCTATGCGAATCTTTTGCTTGTGGCCATCACTAGTCAATTGATTCAACCCCCCTCTGCGAGATTTAAATTTACAACTTAAATTAAGCAACCCCCAATAGTTGACAACCCCCGTCAGCTACATATGGGGAGATACAAAAATAATCCGAATTTCATCCAATTTATAGCTGCTCAAAACGACGAGACGTTTACATCGCAATGAAGTGAAATCATCAGCCTCAGCAAACTGTATGCAGGCAGCTTGATGACACAAGTTTATTGACAATATCTTCAAATAAAATTAAGAAGAGGCCCATGAAACTTGCGGAAGAGGATATTGAAGATGTTACTGTTGACACTATCCAACTTCAATATATAAATTCAATATCTCAACATGCCGAGCTATACATCTCTGGTTTCGTGGAAATGTGGTAACTAAAAAAACTATTTTGCAACACATGCATCAGACTCATGAATGAATCGAATGAAGCTAGTTCTCATTTTATTGCAATTAAATCTCTAAGGGTAGCTTGCGCCATCCACGACAAGATACATTTTCTATAACGACCACGGCTGAAAATTTTTTCAATATGTTTAGGGTAGAAAATAAGTTGAATATTAAATACGAATTTCAGAAATTGAGTGTAAATGTGATGCGTAATTTAGACCTAGATAAAACTTTTTAAAATTTTAACGCGCATGTTTTAGAAAATGATTTTATGGACAATCACAAATACAAAATAATAAAAGAAATAATAGAAATATATTTGAACATAAAATTATATTACTTTGGGAAAGAGTTTACTCGGGCATCACATCTATCATAATGTTAGAAAAAATCTAACAAAAACTAAAGGACAATAATGTATTTTTATATTTCTTGATATTTTGTAATTTATAATCTTTGACTATATATAATAAATTGTATATTGTTAGTAGAGAAAAATATCTGACTGTGCTCCCATGGATAGGAACAGGATGTAGGTGGGTAGGAATTGGGTGTATTTTGATCCAATAAATAAATGTTTTTGACTGAAATATAAACGACTTTTCATTATATTAAATTAATACTAACAATATTGATATATTTTAATAAAATTTATTATTTTGCATTTTTTTTCTAAATGAAGACAAATTTTTATATTTTTTTAAATGATAAAAAAATATCGGTTTACATTCATTTGTAGGATCTGGCATTGATTTGTGGAACAGTCTGTCTGTTACTACTTGGGATTATAGTCCTCTGCCCCCTATGATTAAATCAATTATAAATTTTGTCAAGTCCTAATGTCCTAGAGTTGTGCAAAATTTTATTTAGTTCTCACAAGCAGAGATTAGGTGAGGTAGAGAAAGGTCATACCATCCTTGTTAAGGTTTTGACCAGGTTTCCTTAACAACTTATGGCAAATGCCGGGATGGCTAATGCGTCGCTTGCTCCTGGTATCGGGTTTTTGCGCGGAATTTTTAAATTACTTTTTGTCTTTTGATGGAAATCTTTGGTCATGTTATTTGTTAATGAGCATACATTTCTATTTTTTTTCTTTTTCTTTTTTTTTTTTTTTACTTGTTTATTATTTGTTAAATTGTTGTAATTAATTTGTATTGATGTTTATTAATGTATTGTAGCTAGATTGTATTGATGTTTGGAGGACCTAGCCACCGAGGACTTGTGCCTGTAAGCAGGTCGAGAAATAAAGATTTATTTATTTATTTAAAATAAAAACTTTTCAAAGAATATAATCTACTGAATCCGTGCTATTATATATGTTTTTAATACATGTCAGAAGAATTGTATTTACCCTCTCGAGAATGTAATAAAAATATTATTAATTCAGCTTAAATTCAGTAGAAGAGAGGATCTCGTGAAGAAGGGCAGATTTTATTTCATTATTAAGTAGGTACCGAAAATTAGAATACATTTTTTAAAACTCGCCGTTTTTTGGGCATATTGATTTTTTTTTTAATTTTTTTAAATCGAGCTTAGGAAAACAGAAATAACAGCCAATTACTATTACTTATTTTTAATATTATCATAAAATAATTATTTATAAAATAAGAGGTCAAATTGCCGATAGTATATAGTCTTTATATAATCATAAAAGGATGTCTTAGATTAGATCCGAGATGGAATTGATAATTTTTTATAATATGTCAGAAGGGAACTGTTCAACTCTTGGAAAATCAAAGCCGAGTTCCAAAATTTGCAATCTGGTCCAAATGTCTATCTTGTAGTTTTTGATACTCAGGTTCGATTCACGAGGGGTTTAAAACAATCCTTCTGAGATATAATTAAAAATGTTCCATTTTCTGTCTAATAGAGATAAGATTTATATTATAATTATAAAAATCTGGTCCCTAACATGAGTCGAATTTTTCATGTGGAATTTGCATATTAGTCCAAGAGTATTTAATGGGTGCAGTATTTTGGAGGGGATAAGAGAAACGACCGCAGCGTTGTAGGCTGGTGAATTTGGCAAATTTGCCTCTGCATTTTCCTCTAATAACCTTTGAATAAAGACTAAAAATGGGTTTTTCGGATTGTTGTGTAGGGAATTGTAAAAATACAAATAAAAATACTGATTCTAAATTTTATACATTTCCAAATGCTAGACATAAATTAATTCAAAGGCAAAAACATAATCTAATTTTAATGATAAAAATACTCAGACTTTGCTACTTATACCTATATCTATTCCTGTAAAACAATATTCGGAACAATTTGGTTTTTTTATTCGCTATATTATAATTTAGTACATTTTCTTTTGTAATTATTCCACATAACTCATTTAAATAATATTTAGAATAAAATTCTTGATACCACTCACATACCATAGAGCAGAGGTGGCCATAACGTGGCTCGCGAGCCGCATGCGGCTCTTCAGTCAATCTCGTGCGGCTCTTGAACGCTCTTAGATTTTAATAAAAATAATTTTTAAGAAAAAAATAAAAACCGACTTCAAAAAATTAAATGCAACAAATAAAATTCACTAAAAGGTATAAAATAATTATTATCTTATTTAGTTACAACTAAACGACGAAGTATTAACATGAAATTACTTTTTGAAGTCGGTACCAAACAAACTATACCTATAAGCGAGCGTACCCGCCAAACGTACTAAGTAAGATCCGTCGAGTGCGATTCATAAAAGGTATATGTTTGGCACCGACTTAAAAAGGTATTTCAATGTTAATATTTCGTCGTTTAGTTGTCGGTTTTTATTTTATTCTTAAAAATTATTTTTATTTTTCCATTTTTAGTGATGTTATTAATAGTGATCATATCATCAGAACTTGACCAAATTAATATGAAACCATCCCTAAGACACCCCCTTTCGGATAAAAGAAGAACCATCGAAATCGGTTCATAAACAAAGAGGTTAACCTAATAAAAAAGGTCTAATACCTATGAAAAAAAAAACGAAAAAAATGGGACCAATCGGAAGCTAGACTGGACCCAATGCAAAAAAAATTTTCAAAATCGGTTGACAATTGGCGGAGATATGATTTAACATAGGCACAAAAAAAAAAAAAAAATTCAGTCGAATAGAGAACCTCTTCCTTTTTTGAAGTCGGTTAAAAAGTACAGGGTGGGGTATAAAGATCTACCACATTTTGAAGAGCTATAAAAAATTTAACTAGAAAAAAACTGAATTTATTTTTGAAAATAACACAAAATAATTTTTTTTTAATGTATTTTAAACATTATCAGACAAAAGAGGAGGGGGGGGGGATCAAAAATGAAAATTCTAGCCCTATCGACCAAACTCAACCAAATCTTATAGACATATTCTGTGGGCCCCAAAAAGGCTAGAAATGTAAAAACTAACCACCCAAAATGGATGGAGGGTCAAAAATGAAAATTCTAGCCCTTTCGACCAAACTATGTATACAAAATTTGGTTAGTTTTTTGCATTTCTAGCCTTCTGTGGATACACAGAATATGTAACTTATGGGCCGCTGGTCGAAAAATGCCTTTTTAAAAAGGATTGATTTTTTCGTCCAGGTGGACCATACTTTTATTTTTGCGGTAGAGCTGAGTTTTGTTAAATGTCTGGATAGCAATATTTGTTTATAATTATTTTAGACTTTCAAAAGGTTATTATAAAGATTTGGGAAGAAACGGTTTAAAAGTTCGAAATCAATCCTTTTTTATTTTTATATGTCTTTTATTTTATTAATATAGAAATGTTTCTTTACAGTTACAATGTTTATAATGTTTTTGTTATAATAATATGGTTGGATCAAGTTTTATATTCATGAGAATGTGAGAACACACAAATGGAGTAAAGTTTAAATTTGGATTACCGGGGTCTGTGTCCGAAAGTCAAAAATTAGTTTCCCGGGAGTTACACACGTGAACAATTGATAGTGATGGAGTTTCGTACGGCTAATTCCGTTTGTGCTTAGTTACGCGTTTATAAGCGACTAAGATCAAATTGTTTTAATTTTGGAAGGGTTTACCTTAATACCCGTGATTTCTTCGCTGTTCAAGAGAGAGAGGGGACCTTGGTCCTGAAAGGCCGAAATTTGTCGTTGAACTGGGAGGAAGATTGGGTTTAGTAGCCCTTTGTCCGAATGTTGTGTATTAACTGATTTAAGGCCTCGCAATGAGGGTTTTTATATTAAATCAAACTGCTGAGTACGTAATAACTGATAGAGCCGCGGGGGCTGCAAGCAGTAGAAGCTTCGTGAGAACGAGCTCTGCTCAAAGATTCCGTTGAGTCAGCAAAAGTGTGGTGAGCTTGGGGGGAAGTGCTATGGAAGTGCGGGGGTGTGAGAAAGTCAACTCCTCCCCTCTTAAATTTGAGGTTCACCCGCTGAAAATTGGATTTCCGGTTGAACATCAACCTCGGTGGAGGGTATCTGTGGTAAACTAGTGGTTTCGTTTACTTTTTCCTTTCTAGTAGGGAGCCGAAATACGAAGTGGTTCCTATATTTTCTTATAACGTAGAATACTCCAAAACAGGCTAATATAAACAGCAGAATAATTATTAAAGTAACTAAGGTATACTTTACATATTTAGGATACCAATTTATTTCGTTAATTTCGCTTCCCTTTACATTATCAACTTCTATTCTTGATAAGGAATGCATTTTTGTTACTTTATTATCATTAATAACATATTCATAATTTTTATTACTTAATAAGGGAATTTGTTTAGTATAGTTAAAGTTCGAAACCATTAGTTTATTATTGATGAAACAATTGTTTACATTGTTGACTTTGTATAATCCTATTTTTAGATATTTATGTGTGTTCTCGCATTTATATAAAAGTATATTATTTTCTAGTACATTTAATATTACAGTGTTTGTGTATGGGATTTTAAGTACATTTGGATATTTAATCAATTCTTTATATTGGCAATGGCTATTATTGTGTTTGCTTATAAGATTATTAATACATATTGATGCTTTTATATTATTAGTTTTACAAAAGAAATTTTGATTTATATTTAGACAGTTTTCAGTTTTTATTACATTTTTCTCAGTTACAACCAGGTTTTGAGATTGGTATGAAACTTTCATTTAATTCTCGTTCCAAGTTTTGTATTTTGTTCGGGTCTAATTGGAGTTATTAAATTTTGAGGGTTATTTATTTACTCGTAAAAGTCAATGGTGTTCTGAACGTTTACATTGATTTCTGCGGGGTTTCGAGATAGAGAATCGGCTACATAATTTGTTGAGCCTTTTTTCTATAGTTTATGTCGAATTCGTACTCATTTAATTTGTTTGACCGTGGTCGGGATAAAAAATTTTGTATAGCTAAAATTTAGTCGGGGTTTGGTCTTATGCCTTCTGGTGGCACTAGGTGACCGAGGAAAGACACTTCCCATTTTATAAATTCACAACTGTCCAATTTAAAGTTTGCTCTATTGAGCCTATCAGATACTAAATTTCAATATGTTCTTGTAGACCGTTGGAAAAAATTATTATTTTGTCTAAATAGTCAAAACAAATTTGGTTCAACAGGCCGTCCAAGAATATTATTCATAGTACTTTAAAATGTACTAGGGCTATTCTTTTAAATCGAAAAGCATTCGACAGTACTGGTAGTAATCATGTTCAGTACTAAATGCTATTTTTTTGTTTCTTTATAGGCTGATTCCATCTTAATTTTGATGCGAACCGTTAGCCAAATCTAGAGTCGAAAAGTTATTTGCTTTAGCCTATATTTATAGAGAATTTTGTTGTGTTTACCGGTATATCATCGGTGGTTCGAATAAAATATTTAATTTGATTGGTAAAAGTGAGTAGTGAATTTTAGTCATAATTTAAAAAAAATTTTGAAACAATTTCGTGAGTCCGAATTTTTTCTTCATCATTCAGATGGTCAACTCGAAACGTCGAAAGATCAACATTAAGATTGTTTATCGCCGAGAGTCTCGATCTGATATTCAAATAATGAATTTTTAAAAGTTTGGATTTTTGTGTCTAATGTGTCATTTACAAGTCGAATTTTGCCTGAAGTTTCCGAATATTATCAAATAATATAATAATATAATAATATTTCGAACTTGGAATAAAAAATTATACAAATGAAATACAAGGGGAACATTGGTGTGAAAAATTTCAAAAAATGATCTTTTAATTGCAAAATTTTGTTTGCCAGAGCCGTGAGCAGAAGTTACAATAATAAGGTTGAAGGTGATTTGATTTTTTTTTAAAATTTTATTTGCTAATTTAGGATTAATATAAGAATTTGTGGTTCCAGTATCTATAAATATTTTAATTTTTTATTAAGGGGTGGATTATGAAGGGTAGTTCTGGGGGGATTTGTTGTCTGAAAAGAGGTATGTTTCTATTTTGGAGAAATTTTGAAAAATTAGTTTAGTTTGAAATTTATTTAAATAAGTATTTAGGGTTGGTCTTGCGAGGGGTAAATTTCTGTAGTTTAATTTTGTTGTTCCGGGGCAATTTGATCTAAAAATTTATGTCATTTTCGTCTGTAAAATTTCCTTCATTATAATTTAAATTTTTGGGGTCTATTAGATTGATTTATGAAATTTTGGGCGAAACCTCGACAAAAGGTGGGTTTCTATAATTTCTGCCTCTATTAAAATCATGTGGTCATCTATTGAATTTAGTAGGGTGGAATTATTATTTTATTACGGGGGTTGTTTTTGAGGTGTAAAATTTTGATGTAGGGTAAATTTTTGTTGAATGCTAAAGTTTTGTTGTGGTGGGAAATTTCTATTTAGAGTATAAATTTTTTGTTATGTATCTTTTGATGACGAATTTGAAGAAATCTTCCTTTTCGTCATCGTCCTATGAGGACTTTCCCCTTCTTCCCATCTCATGAGATAGCTCACCGTCCATAAGATTGAAAAGTTTTCTACGGACTCGCTCCACGGGGGAATCGCCTTCCACACCTGGTTTCGAGCAAGAAGGGGTTTGGTCATGCTCATACAACACATTTTTACAAGATTTTTTGGGTGAGGGACTAGATAGCATTTGCTCTTCCTATAGGGATTCCTTTCTTGAATCAATATTCTATTAGGAGATGCCCACGGTTCTAATTTGGTAGTTGTTAAATTTATAATTTGTTTTTTCCACTTTTTGTTGGATATATTTGTAAGATAAAGAAATAGTCGACCTTTATTGTATATGAGTTCAATAGACTGGCATAAATTTCGAAGCCGTTCTTTTTTAAAATCCGGTTCAATCCGTTCAATGTCTTGTTCAATACTTTTAATTACATCGAGATTATATGCTATAAAAGCAGTGTATTCAATAGCTAATCTTCTGGGATGAACATAGACTAAGTCCCCTTTGTAATTTAAAAAACATGGGCTATCTAGATACTCTATTGAATAATCTACCCACTTGAATATTCTGGAGTTTTGATATGAAGAATTTAGAGTGGGGGCTGATGTAAAATGTTGTTTATTTTGATCTAAGGATTCAATTTCATTATAATTTAAATTTTGGGAACTATTAGATTGGTTAGGGATAGAGTTACTATTTTGTTGTGAAGGGTTGTTTTGGTTGGGAATCGAAAATATATTTTGTGTATTAGGATCGTTAAGATTAATTTGAAGGGTGGGGGGTGTGGCTGTAACTGAGGGGGTTGTGTTGGTGCTAATAGACATATTTATTATTTATATTTAACCTATTGCCAATAAAATCTTAAAAATTAAATAATAAAAACAATATAAAGTTATATATAAAATTAATTATTTGAATTTTATTTGAATTTTGATAAAACTTTCTTTTTTGAATTTGTTTATATTTATTTTTCTCATAAGTTGAGTTATAATTTGATTTTCTTTTTTCTATTTTTATTCAGGTTTTTTACAGTTTTCTATTCTATCTCTGTCTCTTTCTATGGTTTCTATTCTTTAGCTATTGTTAAAAGTAACAATATTATTTATTTTGAAATTTGATTTTTTACTAGAAGTTAAATTGGATTTTATTAGAGGTTTGTTAGGTTTGATTCTTGGGGGTTTCTCTTAGTTACAAATTTTTATTTATTTATTTATTTTTCTATTTTTATTCAGGGTTATTTTCAAAAATTTTCTATTCTATCTCTGTCTCTTTCTACGGTTTCTATTTGACCTACTTAAGTCTTCCGAGCTATTGTTTTTCTCTCTTTGGCCTACTTTTATCTCTTTAATGGCCTAATTCTCCTATTACTTGACCTATTTCTCTGTCTTTGTATGACGTAATTATTCTTTATCTTTTAATAAGCTGAACACTTATATACCGATTTTATTCGTTTTTAATATATTTATCGGTGATATAGTGTTAACTTTAATTACAATATTTATTTATTTATTGAATTATTACTTTATATATCTATTTTCATTTATTTCTGACGTGATCTCTTTATCTGTTTATCTAATTATCTGCAATTATCTAGTTTTATTCGTTTTTCATTTATTTGACTAAAATAATTATTGATATTAAGCTCTTTATTACTCTATCTATCTCTCAATATTTATTATTTATATTATTACTCTTTGTATCTTTTCTTTCTTAATAATAATAACAATTATTCACTTGTTCGTTTAATGTTTATAGTTAATTTTGTATTACTCACACGTGTGTCTCGAAGAAGTTCATTTTTTCGGGTGGTCCGTTGAAGCACTTTTCACTTTTCACTTTTCACTGTATAACACTGGGGGAATCACCTTTTTTCTTGATAATGTCACTTTGTGAATGTTTTTATTCAATATATTTTTTCTTTTTCTCTCATGAATATAAACTTAATTTATTTGGGCGCCAAAACCGTTTTTCTTTTCTTTCCCAAATTTGATTTTTAGGCTTGCAGTTCCGATATCTCTTTGTGTTCGGAAACCACTTATGGGCTGCTTTGAACGTATGCCACTTGTGGCTTGTGTTCTCGAACGTGACAATTATGTGTCCCTGTTCGTGGGTGCCACTTATGGGCCGCTGGTCGAAAAATGCCTTTTTAAAAAGGATTGATTTTTTCGTCCAGGTGGACCATACTTTTATTTTTGCGGTAGAGCTGAGTTTTGTTAAATGTCTGGATAGCAATATTTGTTTATGATTATTTTAGACTTTCAAAAGGTTATTATAAAGATTTGGGAAGAAACGGTTTAAAAGTTCGAAATCAATCCTTTTTTATTTTTATATGTCTTTTATTTTATTAATATAGAAATGTTTCTTTACAGTTACAATGTTTATAATGTTTTTGTTATAATAATATGGTTGGATCAAGTTTTATATTCATGAGAATGTGAGAACACACAAATGGAGTAAAGTTTAAATTTGGATTACCGGGGTCTGTGTCCGAAAGTCAAAAATTAGTTTCCCGGGAGTTACACACGTGAACAATTGATAGTGATGGAGTTTCGTACGGCTAATTCCGTTTGTGCTTAGTTACGCGTTTATAAGCGACTAAGATCAAATTGTTTTAATTTTGGAAGGGTTTACCTTAATACCCGTGATTTCTTCGCTGTTCAAGAGAGAGAGGGGACCTTGGTCCTGAAAGGCCGAAATTTGTCGTTGAACTGGGAGGAAGATTGGGTTTAGTAGCCCTTTGTCCGAATGTTGTGTATTAACTGATTTAAGGCCTCGCAATGAGGGTTTTTATATTAAATCAAACTGCTGAGTACGTAATAACTGATAGAGCCGCGGGGGCTGCAAGCAGTAGCAAGCTCCGTGAGAACGAGCTCTGCTCAAAGATTCCGTTGAATCAGCAAAAGTGTGGTGAGCTAGCGGGGAAGGCAAGAAGCAGGCATAGAGGCGTGAGAAAGTTAACTTGTATACAAAATTTGATTGATTTTGGTCAAAAGGGCTAGAATTTTTTTAACCCCCCCCCTCCTCTTTTTTTGTCTGATAATGTTTAAAATATATTTAAAAAAAAATTTCGTTTATTTTCTTTTCAAAAATATATTTAGTTTTTTTCTAGTTAAATTTTTTATTTTTTATATCTCTTCAAAATGTGGTAGATCTTTAAGCCCCACCCTGTATAATAATTAAATTTAAAAAATAATAGTAAAAAATTAAATTAATTTGTAATTTGTAATATTATAAGTAAGTAGAGCAAAAAATATATGCTACTTCATTATATATTTTATAAAATAAAAAATGTCTTTTTGTTAATAAAACATTTATTAATCTCCAAACAATCTGGCACGCCTTAAAACAGTTTTATAAATTTACGGCTCCCAAAGTTAAGGTTAGTGGCCACCCCTGCCATAGAGTATAGAATGTCACAGAACAGTGTCGAAAAATTATTAAATTATTAATTATTATTAAATTATTAATTATTATTAAATTATTTATTTGATAATTAAATATTTAATCATTATTATTCGATAATTAAGTTGAATGATTGTGAAAAATAATTATTCAGATTTTTTTTAGATGCAATTGATTTATTTATTTATTATTTTATTTTTGTTTATTTGATGTCGTATAAAAAATAGTTCTTATGAAAGTTGTTCAGTTTTTTTTCTAAATTACGAATATGTACAGAAACAGATAGGTTTCTATTTAAAAAATAGAACTTGACCTCGAAATACCCTTGAAAGCTTATTCGAAGTCAACAAACAATAGCGTAGTTTAGTCTACCCCCTTATATAAATAAACTTTTATTTGAAACTTTTTTTCATATAGGTAATGCACTGTTTTTGAGTTATAAGACTCAAGAAAAAAAACTCACCCAGTATATATAAGAAAATTAACTTGACTATTTCAAGTTAGAAATATATAAATTCGGATAATATTAATTTCTGTTAATATTTGACAAAAATCCTCTGCATTCGATTCGCGATTGAATCAAATACAGGAAACTTATGATTAAATTCAACTCTTACTTATTTTTCTAAATTTACAATCAAATGAAATTAAAAATAAACTGATGTGCCTATCGTCCTAGATGCATGATTCGGATAGATAATTGATCTACTGGGTCGTATAAAAATGTTATAGGTATATAAAATATAGGGGTAGATATTAAGGGATGTTTACCTTTGATGGTCTGCACGGGGTCGTCGATGTTGCCTCGATCATTTCCGGACACGAAATGAAGCGAGAAATAAAAATGAAAGAATCCCGTTGCTTGATAAGATAATTTGCCTCTGGGCAATAAATATTCTCCGAAATATTTCGATAGGAAATCTTTAAAGAAATTCTCAAATGCATTTTTTTATCCAATTTACATTTCTTTTATTATTATAATTTAATTAAACAGAATAACTAATTAAGGTTGATACAATTTGATGGCTGTATATGTATATAATTAAGTAATGGAGAGGGATTCAGCCAATGGGTAGCCTCTGCTGAATAAAAAACTCCCAATTATAGAAAACGTTTGGGCTTTAATTAAATAATGCCATCATCAGTTCCTAAGAGCTGAAAAAAGTGATAGAGCACACATGTAAAATTACAATAAAATTTTTTACAAAAAATCCAAACTTGTTAATCACAAAATTATATCTTACAGTATTAGCGACACAATTAATTTTATAAATAAATTGTCCGCAGGCAGAGTTGTTGTGGATTTTATCATAATATATACAAAATTATATGAATTACAAAATGGTACATAAATATATCTTGGTGTGCTCTCACTTGATATGCGCAACGTCTCAAGTACAAATATAGCAAATTTCAATTTCATTCAATTAATAATAATAATAATTATGAGGACATTGATCTAATTAGGATCACTGACCCCTCACAAACATCTCTCAATTAAAAGAATTCTCAAAATAATTAACAAACATTAAGAATAACAAAAATTCGAATTTAAAATGACAATATATAAAAATAAAAATAAAAAATAAATTTTTTACCTTTTTACAATTCTTCCCCCCCCCCTTCTCAATGTTTATTATACCTGGGCATCAGTATTTGTAAATATTGACAAGTAAGCATTGCTAAGCCCAATGCAATCAGTTTGAAAATTGTAGTTCCACCCCACGAACAACATAATGTGATATACTTAATTAAGTGCCGCGATTGCCCGAAACCTACAAGTGTTTATGTGGGTCAAACATCTCGCATTTTTTCTTTGCGGAAAAGAGAGCATGAATTAAGTGTAATAAATAAAAAAGCTTCGACAGCCCTGAGCACACACCATATCGATACATCCCATGGATTTGAGTTTGATGATGCTGTCATCTTGACGAGATTGGGGAACAATTATAAGCGTATGCTGGCCGAAAAATGCTTTATTAA
>JALMQS010000099.1:2140096-2300286 GCA_024734495.1 Forficula auricularia | reverse complement strand
ACACGCCCCTTTATAAAGAATCAAGCGCGGGAAAATTATCGCCTAAAGGCAGGAATGATTAACCAATCAGCTTAATTGCTAATTAGAGCCACGGTTATAAAAGCAGCCCCTAGCTCCTCGAAGCGAACTCAGTTGTTGTCATTCAGTTGTCATGTGTGAGTTGTCACTTGTTGAAACTCATTGAACGAGGAGGACCGGCTCTTCGTGGGTGACTGATCACCTTGGAACGATTTGGTAGAGACGGCTTGTGTCTAAAAAGTATTTGTATACACCGTTCTGTAACGAAGAAGCAATAAATGCGGGCCTTGTGCCATTATTTTATGAAAAGCATGTTTCAGCATGCCTAGTTGCAAATTCTTATTTAAAATAGCATTTTTCTGGCTTTAACGCCGCCAATAAATTCTAATCTCTGAAGATTATCTTCCATCAAGCCTGGCGAATCTCCTTCAACAGCCAAATATGATAAAATCATCCATCATCTTAATCATTTCCAATATATATATATATATAGTCTTCTTTCAGCAGACATGCCGTAGTATTAAATCTGTCTCTGTATTTCAAAAATCAGATAGACTATGATGTAACTAATCGGTTTCCCATCGCAATTTCAACCAATTTCAAAATTCTAATTGCTAATTTTGGCGCTCGGACTCGATTACTGAAGAGGCACTATAAATACAATCCTTCTGACACATAAAAAAAATTTCCTTTCCATTTCTAATCTAATAATGACGACCGATTCGATTGCACTTTTTAGTCTACTATTAAAATTCTTATATTTATACTTCTTCTTTAAATGCCATATCGAAGTCTCCCTGACATTTTGGCTCCTCTCCACATATACCTGTGCTGAGTGTGTTTAGCTGTTTTTACACAGATATACGGGACCTGCTTTTTAACGCCGGTTCTGAACGGGTAGTTTGGAGAGGTACTAGGCAATTGCTATGCTTGGTAGGTTGCCATTGCTTTCCAAGAAGCTGGTCTCGAACTGGCGTATTTCAGGCCAGCGGCCCGGAAACGCTTCTAACACTGACCCACAGTCGCCTCTACATATTTATACTTACATAATGTTATTTAAAAAAGCAAGTTAAGCAATTCAAACTCTTTTTATATTAATTCTGGATTGTTTAATTTTCATTTGTTTCAATTTGGTAAAGTTGTATTAATAAACTGCATCTTGTTTTAACTTCTGCGGTAGCTAACCGAAAATTTGTCTAGTCGTAAGTTTTGTAGAGGCGTAACCTGGTTTTGAAAGTTTTCATTTTTTTTTGGCTAAAATGTTTACTTCTAATTTAACAGAGATGTAAGTGAAAGTTATGTGACACACACACACAGACACACAGAGGCCACTTTTTTGTTCTTATTGTGCAAAACATTTTTTATCTAAAAATAAAAATGTTTTTTGCTTCTCATATCCAAATGAAGTTGTTTGACCTCATTTTGCAAGTTGTCTGTTGTTCGCACCCTTCTTGTCCCCTTTTGGATTCCCTCCCTTAGCCTTATTTGCTGGCAAGGAAAAGAAAGTTCTTTCCCCGGACATCTACGAGTAATCCACTAGATCACAACAAATGGACTCGGTCGTTTGGGGGGCCCGGGGGCAAAAAAAAAAGCCCATTTGCTTAACCCGCTATCAATCTGGTGCAAACGGCCGTCGATATTGCCTACTCTACTACTTTGCCGACGACAACATTAACCAACCGGCCAAATCAAATCGTATACATTGTCATTTGAGAAAATCTGCTTCGATTTTGGAATTGTCTCTCTCGAGATAGGGCAATCCAAGAAAATGAAACAATTATCCGAAAGAAGAAGAAGCATTCTCTTAAATGTCTGTTAGCTGTAGAGGTTTCATTTCAATTTCTACTTCAACACTTTTACAGCCGCTACAATTCAAGTCGTGTCGCTTGCATCCCACCGGATTTAATTGGGATTGTTTTATAAATATCATCATCATTTTGAAATTATGCTGATGCAAGAAGACTGGTTTGTGCAATCCGTCTCCACTCGACTCTGTCCCCCGCCAGCTGTTTGACCTCTCTAAATGTCTGGCATCCCATATCCCCAGTATTTGGTTGAAATATTCTAATCTGGGTCTTCCCCTTCCCCTTTTCTTTCCCACCTCCCCCTCCAAGATATCCCCTAAGCAGTCCCCCATGTCTCAGTGTGTGCCCCATCATCACGAGCCTCTTCTCACTTCTTCGAGACTCTTCCACACAGGTTCTTCTTTCTCCAGATTCTTCCATATAAATATACTATTTATTTTATTTTTTGTATTTTATTAAAATTTGACTTTAAAATACATATCTAGATATTAAATCTTATTTATTAAATTTCTTCCAGAACTTAAGTGACTTGATTTAAATTTTTCGTTAAATTGAAGGGTTGGTTTTGTCACAAATATAATAAAACAATAATTTTAATAACTATTTGTATTATTTAATTGATAACTATACAGTTTCGGTCACCACTGGTCGACCATCCTCAGTAGTTCTAAAAATTGAAATGAAACACTTATTTACATTTTTTCTTTTTTATAGAGAATTATATAACACAAAATTTTTTTTTTTATAATAATTTGAAATCATACATACATCTCGTTCAAGAACCGGAATTTGTCATTTCACATGAAACATTCATTCTTAAATCTTCAATATAGATACATCACATAATTCATTACAATCACACACACATATATATATATATAGCAACAATTTATAAAAACGTTTATCACTGAACTAGAAACTATTTTGAATTAATGATTATATTAAATATTATTTTCAATTTTATTTTTTTCTAATTATCTCATTGCATCGTCAATTATTATACAATTAAAAAATCCATTATAAATAATCCATTCTAGAAGTGTTTCATTTCAAATTTTAGAACTACTGAGGATGGTCGACCAGTGGTGACCGAAACTGTATAGTTATCAATTAAATAATACAAATAGTTATTAAAATTATTGTTTTATTATATTTGTGACAAAACTAACCCTTCAATTTAACGAAAAAATTAAATCTTTATTTATTATTTTATCATTTATACTTGGTAGCATCCGACCTTTAGTTAAGAAGGTTCAAAGGGGTCTGAATCCCTTCTCAAATCTGATTTAATACGTATTTAATAACGTTGAAATTTTTTTTACTTTTTAATAAAAAAAAATCTTAATAAAATAATCTCAAAGTACTTTCGTAGATTAGTGCAGTGTTCCGCAAACTTTTTGTTTTTCAGGTACACTTGCAAATCAAGAAATTTTAGAGGTACACCAAAGCAAAAACCAATGTTTATTTAATATTTAGTACCTGGAGGCACCGAGCGATGCTCCGGCAACCCCTGACCCCCCACCCCCTCCCCGAAACCATACACCTCGCATCCAACACTGCACCCCCACTCCGCCCCCCGACCCGGTTTTTGCATTTCTATCTTTCTAATGGTCGCATATTATGTGTATATTTACGTTTTCGTAGACCAATTTGCCCACATTCGTTCATATTGATAAACATTATAAAAAATACATAAGAAAATAATAATAAAAAAATAATCGTATAGGATCTGAAATAAAAACATAAAATTAAAAAAAAATGTGTGCGTCTCGGGACGTGCGACAGAAGTGATAATTTTCACCAACCAAGTATTTTTTAGGGCGACAATTGCAAGGATAATTGCGGAGAGAAGAGAATTGAATATTTAATTTTAATTAGAAGAGTGTGGGGGGAGGCCAAGGAAAATTATTAATATATTTAATGTTTCTGGATTTAAAATTAATTGTTGTCTTTCTTTCAGCTTAATTCAATTATACATTTTTCAAATTTGCCGCGCCGCAATTATCTAATAAATTCTATTTATTAAATACATAGCTATATATAATATATTCAATTATTTCCACACTTATAATAAAGTCTAATTCAAAAATATTCATTTTAGTAAAAGTAAAAAGCAAGGATTTTTAAAATAATTCTTTGGTCCAAGGGTAGAGTGTCGGCCTCAGATTCAAGAGGTCCCAGGTTCTAATACGACTTCCGCCGAATTATTTTTTTATTGAGATTTTCATCTATCAATAATTACTTTAATTAAGAAAAAATCAATTAAGATGAATTTTGATGAGGTCCAGACCTAGCCAGATCGTTTTTTCATCCTCAAAACTTGTTAATAGATTTTGTTTCATCATAGAGTGGTTTTCAAAATAGAACCATGATACAAATATATATACAAACAAATAAATAAATATACAATTTTTGCTCCTTTAATAAGAGTAGATTTATTATTAAAATCAATATAATATGAAAAGATTTTTAAACGTGAGCCTGTTTAATTGAGCAAAGATGATCAAAATTTGGAGCAATCGTTGATAAGGCTGCTTTTATAATAACTCTCAGCATTATCTTCACAAAAGTTGACATTTTCACGGCACACCAACTAATGGCCACAGGTACACCAGTGTGCCGTGGCCCACACTTTGCGGAACACTGGATTAGTGTATACATGTACGCGGATCACGTTTTTCATAAATCTATTATTTTTAATCATTTTCAAAAAATATTTTCTTTTAAGAATTTTATCAAATACCTAACAAGAAGCAAGTATCTCGCTATCGGCTTCGCTACTTGGAATCCAAAATGTAGGCATTTCTATCCAGAGGAACTGGTGGCCTACATTCTAAACTATTGTAAAAAAGTACTTATTAGTTAAATTAATTTGTAATATATTTATTAAGAAGAATTCAACCATTTTAAATTCCATCCTATGTCCAAGACAGTCGGAAATATCCGTAATTAAGAATTAAAAAACCCCAAATATAATTACATAAATATTGTTGGCGAAGGCGCAGTTATATATTCTCAAAAAAATTCTAAAATCTCCCCCTATAATCTAATTCCTCACCTAGGAGGAGTATATTCTCGAGAAATTCAGTTTTATAGATAAACTGAACCTAAACTAAAAAGTACATTTGTGGTTGATTATTATATTGTCTAGTATATGTGTGTTTGTTGAGGCGACTGTGGGCCAGTGGATAGAGTGTTGGGTCGCTGACTCGAAGATCGCTGGTTCGAGACCGAGTCTCGGTAGATAGATATTTGCAGTAGCCTCCTCTTGGAAAGTAATGGCGACCTACCAAGAGTATAATTGCCTAGTAACCTCTCCAAATTAGCCGTTCGGAACCGGCGTTAAAAAGTAGGTCCCGTATATCTGTGTAAAACAACTAAACACACTCAGCACAGGTATATGTGGAGAGGAGCCGACACCCGTTTCGGGTATGGCACTCGAAGAAGAAGCATATGTGTGTGTTTGTCGAACTCGAGGGGTTAACCGCGACCTAATACCGTGTACACCTACTTCCACTTCCACTTTCATTTCCAAATAGAAGACAATAGATGAAGGGGCATTACACAAATATCGTTTGCGAATCTAATCTAATGAATTCCAAAATAATTCCACATAATTCCAAAGACGTGTACACCCAATTCCAATTGCGGTTCACCCTCGGTCGAACCAGAAAATACACATAAGAAAATGCATTCCAAATAGAAATAAAGGAATATAGAAAGAAAACCCTTCTAATCTTAATAGGTATTAGAGCAGTATTTAAGTACTCTATACTATACCACCTAATGGACACACACATACTAAATACCATTAGATCAACTATACACCTTCCTATTCTATTCATTCCTAATGTTTGTCTTAACATAAAAATAAACCTTTTTGAAAGCCTTTGTGAGATTATCAAAAACAGGAGACTGCAGTGTCCCTCGGTGGTCGGTACAAATGGTATAAATGGATATTGGACGGATGGATCCCTAAAGAGGAGAGAGACATCCGAACATGATCTGGGAAGAGAAGAGATTGAGTATTACTTACAACAATATACCATACATCCATCCATCACAACATCCATTTTACTCAGCATTCACATCCTGCCTTCCATCCTTCCTTCCTTTCGAATTAGATAGACGACACGCCTCTATGCATTTGATTACCGAGGTAGTAATGGTCACTTAAAACTCTATTCCTATTATACACACGCTATAAGCTCGGTATGGCCTAGAAATTCGCGCGTTTAATATACCGTCGCGAAATCAGAAAGTCTCAAATTAGACCGGAAAATGTGAAGAACGAGAAAACGCGCCCACCCCAAAAGAAAATATAAAGATCAGGAAAAACACATCACTCACACAAGTTACCTAAAATAAGAATCATCAAAAAGATTTCTTATCAAAAAATAACAAATTCAATTCTCTCTTCCCACCTACGCATGGAGTATATCGAAACGAACTAAAGAGAAGAGAGTTTTGAATTGGTTCAACAATTAAATAAAATTACGATGGGACACCGATTATTTACAACAAGGTATATCTAAGTCGTTTGAAAAACAGCGTAAGTTTCAAGGTCCACAGTATGTATGCTGAAAAAAGAAACCCTATCGAACGAACATATGTACCTAATCGAAACCCTACCATGCTGCTTGTCCAAGAATCTCACCCGTTTCTCAACCGACTAGGATCATATGATCGGTTTCCAAATGAAAGACTTTTCTAATATAGTCTTTCGACAAATATCGAAATCACACACACTCACTCAGATAGAGGATATGACCTATCTCTCGGGTATCTGATGCACAGTCAAGCGATACCACCTCGAATGCTGGAGATCCCTAATATGCCTGTCGTCCGGGCAACCCTTCAACCCGGCACATTCGCGCTACACGGTGAGGGTTCTTAAAACTAGCGAAAACAACACACCTACGCCAGACTATACATCCGAGTAATACACTTGACATTGCATCCTATACCCAAGACAGTCGGCAATATCCATGGTTTCAAACATTAAAGGCGACCTAAGCCCCAAATATAATTAAGAGACCGCACACATCATTGGCGATATTTATTCTCAAAAAATTCAAATATCGCCCCCTATAGGTGGCGATCGTGAAGTTTGAATAGAAATTCCCGAAAGCTTTATTTTAAAAAATAGCTGCTAAAATATAAACTCTCACGATCGCCACCTACAGTCAAAATAATAAAACAAGTATAAATGTCAATTCTTAACTTGCCCACCCTGTGTAATTTCTTAACCTAACCACATGAAAGATGTTAACCTTTCATTCATAAATTAATTCCTGTGAATACATTGTAATAGACTGATGAAGAGGGCAAAGCCCTCGAAACTATAGTCTCGTTATAAATAAATAAAATTTATAATTCCAGCAGAAGACACACTCTTTTATTGTCTCCTTCAATATATAAAAATTCTGCTACTCTCGGCAAAAACTCTCAATTTCATATACATACACATAAGACATTGCATTCCAAAAGAAAGATGGATAGAGGACAACCCTTCTTATATTCTAGTAGGCATTAGAGCAGTTGTTAAGTACTCTATACCACCTAATGGACACACACAATACTAAACATCGTTAGATCAACCACACGCCTTTCTATTCTATTCATTCCTAATATTTATCTTAAAACTAAAATAAACCTTTTCGATGTCTTTTTGAGATTATCAAAAAGTGGAGACTGCGTTGTCCCTCTCGGTGGTCGGGAATAAATGGATGGTGGACGGATGGGTCCCTAAATGGGAGAGAGAAACACCCTAGAACACGATCTGGAAAGACGAGAGATCGAGTGTTACTTACAACAACAATGTACCATACACCCACCCATCGCACCATCCATTTTACTCTGCATCCACATCCTCCCTTCCTTCCTTCCTGTCTAATTAGAAGATACGCCTGTATGCAGGAGATGCATAGGCATGCGATTGGTTATCGAGGTATTAATGGTTACTGAAAACCCTATTCCTTTAATTATATTTAATGAAAAACAAAATATTTAATATACTCCAATATATTGACAATTTATTTTAACGTTAAAATTTAATTTCTCTTATGATTGGAAAAGAAAACAAAATGAAAAAAACAAATTAAAGTGAAATTAATTATTATTTCATTTAAAATCAAAATTGAATGTATATTTAGTTAAATTTATTAAAAATTTTAAAAATAATATTTACTAAATTTTCTACATATTAAAGGGGGTATGATGAGAACCTGTTTCTGAAAGAGGAACAAAAAGACATCCTACGTTCTAATGTGTCATTCTAATGACGTTTAATTATCTAAAGTACCTGGCCACCGAGCGATGCTCGGTAACTTTTTGCTTCAGTTAATAGCTATATATTAATCCCCGAAACCCCCTCGCCCCCCGGACCCCCACCACTTCACCCCACCTCCTGCACCCTCCCACCCTACTCCCACATACACCCCACCCCGAAACCCCGTACCTCCCCCGGACCCCCCCACCACTGCAACCCACCTCCTGCACCCCCACATCTACCTCCCACCCCCGCCCACGCACCCAGTTTTTGCATTTCTAGCCTTCAGTGGCCCACAGATTATGTATATATAGGTATATAAATAAATACGGTATAATTATTTTTTTTAATTAAATAACAATTTTTGAGTTCATCAATTAAATTGTCAAATTAATATTTGTGGGATTTAAAACTCGATTTTTAATCAATTAAATTTCCCAACTTTTAATATATAATAATAATTATAATGATCTTATTGTGGGATATAAAATTAAAAAACCAATTATTTATTAAAAGGAAATTGAATAAAAATGTAAATAAACATTTTTATCGAGACAACCACCTGTGAATAATTATTTCAATTAACAAAAACCCATCAAAAACAACTTAGCCGAAGATGAGACCGTGACAGATCGAATGTCCAACACAAAACCCTCCTAACCCGTGAATTTCATCCAAATCGCTAGGAGCCGTTTCGAGAACCTTGTAATATAATAAGATAAGATAACTAACTTAACTAAATCCCTATTTATTTAATCTGAATAATGTTTCTAGTAAATTGAATTTTGAATAAACCTAGGAAATAAATCGATCCTAAAGAAACAACTAATTGAATAGAATCTGCGCCTCGCATGAGTGAGAATACATACATTCGTATAAATATAAGAAGAAATCAGACGGTCGAATACTCGCAGAGGAGAAAATCGTTTTGCTCGATGATAAAACTCCCAGTGCCTCACTCAATTGGAGGTCCAAGCGAATGAGAGAGACCACCGACTCGAAATTGCTCATCAGGGTAAAGGACCATCATCCATTCTCTCGAAGATCGAATTATTAAAAATTAAATTCTTTATTTTTTTAATATCTAAATAATTTGATATGAATATTTAAAATTGAAAAATATATATTACCATATAATTTTTGAAAAAATTATTAAATACCTAATTAAGTATTGATTTGTCCAACTCCAACTAGCTTACAATCAATAATTGTAGAAGAGAATAATTCTATATTATTTTTATTGTTAGAGTTCGTGGCTGTATTGATGAAACTCGTACTAGATAAAGGAGGAGGTATCAGCCAAAGATGGAATCACTGAGTTCAATAAAACACCTTTAATAAGACGTTTTTGTGTATAACTCCTTTAATTGACTGAAGATGGCCAAATAAAAATTCATGCCGAAACGTCTTATTAAAGGTGTTTTATTGAACCCAGTGATTCCATCTTTGGCTGATACCTCCTCCTTCATCTAGTATTATTTTTATTAGTTAAAATTTTTTTCTATAATATTATGAAACGTAGAAAAATAATATATTCCTAGCCCAATATTTAATCGCTCCCACAATCCTACCTCCTTTCTTCAGCTAAAAGATAAACACACACACATTAATCAATAAATATTATTTTGAAAATCAAGGTTTTCCAAATTTTCATTGACAAAGGCAATGTCTCCCTAAATGTTGGATTTCTAATAAATGTTTTGGGATGGTTAGTTAGGGTGAGGGGCACAAGTGGGAAGTGTCCCCCTTACAAAAACTCATTGGCCTCCTAGAAAATAGAAACTCCATTATTACGAGGCATTACTTATGTATTTTTCATTAAGTTATTTCGATACTCCAAAATTTGTCAATTCTACTAAAAATTTAGTTGATGTATAATCGGATTACCGAAAGTGAAACATTGTAGTGGCTAATCAGCTGGCCGGCTGCCTTAGGAAATCTTCGTAACTATGGCAATGTCAATAGGAAAATAAATGTATAGGTATCAGTGGCGGTCTATGCATGCTGTGGATGCTGCGCATCCCTAAAATTCCAAAACGTCAATGAGTATTGTTCATGCTTAAAATTAATTTGAAAAATAACGAAAAATTCTGCATTTATCCATAAATTTTATCCAAAGAAGCGGAAAATAAAATAAAATTTAAAAAATTGAAGGGTTCTTTTTTGGAAAGCATCCTCTGGTTGAAATGTTACGCGCCCACCACCGATGGGTATATATATGAAGAAACCCAAAATTATCTAGTTAACCGACAACAAAATAAACATTTCCACCATAGAAATATAAACTTGGCAAATTTTCAAGTAAAGAAAGAAGCGTCGTAGAGTACTCTGACATTAATACCGGGTTTTAAGATCGTCACATCTGTCATGGACGATGACGTCACGATAGGCTGGCCGATAATAAAAATGGATCGCTAAATGGAAGGGGAGCAGCAGCTTTGAGAACCAAAGAAAGTGAGTGGGGCGTCATAAAAAACCTATAAAAGAGCCGAGAATGAGGACAGATGAAACAACAAAAAGAAATATTATCGTAATACGAGAAAAATAACCGAAAACACCACCGAAGAGCTAGAGAGATTATATCGATATTCACTATATTTCAAAAACTGATGGAGATATTCAAAGAAAAAATAGTTTTTCTACGTACCAAATCTAAAAAATGTGTGAGTCTCATCCAAATAAGCTCACGGTGGAAGTGAAACTTCTCTAGGCGTAGATGTTATTTGTATATAAGGGCCAAAAATGTTTATCCCCTTTAAAAAATCACACCCCCAGAGACATATATTAATCATAAAAAAATTAATATATAGACATTTAATTATTTTTTGGAGGTGTTATATATATTGAGGTGCGTGCAAAAGTTCGTGAGGAGTTTCTAATAGATGGAGCTAATGAGCGTCGCAATGTGTTGTCATTAATGCCTACTCCTACATATTATATATCCTTGGAAAGGTGACGTCTTCAGCTTTCATTTAAAAAAAAATCATTTGTTTTCATACAAACTGCTTCGATAAATTTCACTTTAAAAATGAATATCGATAAATGCATTTACGGCATGTTATGCTTTACGAGTTTCGGAAGGAATAAATGTATTCGCAACCGTGAAAAACATTCAAGATGTTTATCAGGATCAAGCACCAGCTAAACGAACTGTGGAAAAATAGTTTGCTAAATTTCGGCGCGGAGAATTTAACCTTGAAGACGAGCAACGCTCTGGTCGACCTTTTGACATTGATAACGATGTTTTGCGTACTTTAGCGCTCAATAACCCGCGAATTTCAACAGAAGAAGTTGCTACAGCACTAAACGTTGACAGATCAACCGCTTTTCGGCGTTAAAAAAAAGATGGGATTCGATTTGAAGCTCGATATATGGGTGCCCCATTTGCTGACCGAGAAGAACAAAATCAAACGAATTTCTGCGGCCGTTTCTTTACTCCGGTGATCTGAATAACGAGTCGTTTTTGGATCGATTAGTGACGGGCGATGAATCCTGAATAAACAAAAAAACTAAAAATTATATATAATAATAACATACTATATTTGAGGGATCGGTAGCGCAATCGGTTAAATCACCAACTTTTCTAATCCGATTAGGAGAACATCAACTTAGACTTCATCAGTTCGATTCCAGCAAGAAGCAAAGATCCGATTAAAAAAGAGGAAGGGGTTGTAAATTAGGAGTGTCGTAAAATAAATATTTTAATTGTTCATATCTCGTCTTCGGAAAGTCGCAGAGACTTGAAATTTGAAACTTAAGCTATCTAGAGGCTACAAGAAGTATAACGAAATTTTGGCTAAAATAGAAAACCCGGAAGTTGATGTTTACGTAGGTAAGATTTTACCCCCCTGCGTTTCGCAACCATAAGTCTCAGAGATACGAAATTCGAAACATAAGCTTGATATAGGCTAAAAGGACTACATTAAGCTTTTGGTTGAAATCGGAAGGCCGGAAGTGGACATTTACATGAAACATTTTTTTTTGATTTTCTCAAAAACGGCTAGAACGATTTTTTTTAAAAAATAGTGTATTTATCAAGTGTCATGATTTATTATCTATGTCAAATTTTTGAGAAAATCAAAAAAAAAAAAAAAAATTGTCCCCGAATTTCTTAATCCGCCCACGAGGTTTCCAGCTATCATCAGCCAAACAATAACTACTGCTATCATTTAGCACACGTTTGCCAATAGAAATCGAACCTTTAGATACTCAAACAGTGGACAACCTCATTGATTTCCCGTTTTAAATTGAGAATGTTTACTACCTGATTTATTTCGCATTTTCACCCTCCTTTAGGCCTTTAGGCCAAAGTTAATATTGATTAGATAGGTGAGTGGTCTGTTCTCCAACGGAATGCAATATACTCTGATTATACCAAATAGATTCAATCTCTGTTACTACGAATATTGAACGAAAACTTGACTTCAATCATTCTATTGGCATTGTGATAGTTTAAATTAAGCCAAAGTCCGATATAGCCGATCTATTAGACAATGAGTGGAATTGCCATCAAAGCTTGATCTCAGTTAAGCATACATTAAATTAATAAGCATCAAATGAGCAGCAATATACGCACAGCCATCTAATTTCACAGTCGTTTTAATACAGATTTATAGATGTAATAAACTAATTTCTCCTGAGGGCAAAGACCCCCTTCATAGCCAACATTTTGAATTAGCGAAATTGAATGATTTATTAATAATATCATAATGCTGATTTTTCTAATCAAAATAAAAAACTAAGCTGATTGATGAAGCATACAATTATAATATAACGAGCTTTTGGTGCGTGCCTCGGCTGTGCCCTGGCGGGCAGCGTCTCGGTCCAAAAATTTTATTCCTCTTAAAAAGCCACACTCCAAATGTATACCCGTAAACTACCGAAAATACATCGTCTCTTAAAAGTTTCGCCTCTTTAATTTTTGAGTGGCGAGGGAGGGGGGGGGGAAGAATAATTATCAATATATTTAATGTTTCTTAATTTAAAATGAATTGGAGTCTTTCATTTAAAAATTCGAGTCCAAATTACAATTATATTTCAAATTTGCCTGGTTAATGAAAATCGATTGGAGCCATCAGTTTAAAATCCGAGCTGACAATTATATTTCAAATTTACCTCGTTAATTAATAAATATTTAATGTTTCTTAATTTAAAATCTATTGGTGTTTTTTCATTTTCATTCGAGTTCAAATGAATACAATATTATCTCGACACAAAGTCTAAATCAAAAATATATAGTTTTAGTAACAGAAATCAAGATATAAATATTAATGTTGCATTGGTGTAATGGCTAGAGCTGATGCCCTTAGTTCAAGAGTTCATCGGTTCGATTCTAGGCAAGAGGGTAATTTTTTTAAAGAAAATTCTCTCAGCGTTGTTACAAATTAATCTAGGCTCTTATATATAGTATAATAACCAGCTTCGAAGCCCGGCTATAGAGGAAATAGATTTCTAGCATTTTTATTTGAAAATTTTAGATTTAAAATTTTTTTTGAATTCCCCAGTATTTATTTAACGCACGGCCAATCATTGAACTATACGGGATATCGGAAAATTTACATACAAATTTAATTATAATTAAGAAACCGTTCTTACCATTTTTATAAAAAACTAAACCAACATTAAACAATAACCAATACAAATTTTAAGATAATTTTGATTCATAGTTACAACACAGTTTCTGACATAATAATGAATAAATAATGAAAAATGTATTAAAAAAATTAAAGGAATCGTAGGGAGTTGGACAAGACTTTAAATTAAATTAAATACAAGTTTTGATTAAATATGCCATACGTTTCGTTGCTGTTTTGCAACTTCTTCAGTGGCTCATTTATTAAACTTATTTGTCAGGATTTTTTACTACGAGAAAAAACATTTCAAACAATATTCATTTTTCTATCACAATTCATTCAACTCATCACATGTGACATAATAATCTTCTTAATGACATCTTAAAATAAATAAAAAAAAAGAATTTCTTTGTTCAATTTGATTCTTTTAGTTTTTTGACAAAAAACAATTAATTTGTTTAAAAAGTTTATATTTTATGTTGGTTGATGAGTTGAATGAATTGTGATAGAAAAAAGTCTTGTCCAACTCCCTACGATCCCTTTAATTTTTTTAATACATTTTTCATTATTTATTCATTATTATCTCAGAAACTGTGTTGTAACTATGAATCAAAATTATCTTAAAATATGTATTGGTTATTGTTTAATGTTGGTTTAGTTTTTTATAAAAATGGTAAGAACGGTTTCTTAATTATAATTAAATTTGTATGTAAATTTTCCGATATCCCGTATAGTTCAATGATAAAGAGCCTGAAAAACTCGATTTTTGAAATTAAATATCTCCGGAACTGTATTGTTCATAAATTTCGATTTGCCGCTAATCGATGCAGAAATATTTAAATAATAATATATCTAAATTTCAGAAAAATCCTAAAAAAACGCATTAGGCGGAACAACTACCTTAAGCGAATTATTATTAAATATAGATAGATATTAATAATAAATTAATTTGATTAAACTTAAGTTCATACTAATGATTGAGAGTAAATATGGTAAATCATAATACAGCAATATATGGCACAAACAAACAAACTAACCAACAAACATTAAAATAGGGGGAGTGGGAAATAAAATAAAAATAAAACCGACTTCAAAAAACTTTAATGCAACAAATAAATTAATAATAACTCAAAAATAAAATAAAATCCACTAAAAGGTATAAAATAATTATCTTATTTAGTTACAACTATACGACGAAATATTAACATGAAATCAGTTTTTGAAGTCGGTGCCAAACATATACATTTTATGAATCGCACTCGACGGATCTTACTTAGTACGTTTGGCGGTACGCTCGCTTATAGGTATAGTTTGTTTGGCACCGACTTCAATAAGTGATTTCATGATAATATTTCGTCGTTTAGTTGTAACTAAATAAGATAATTATTTTATACCTTTTAGTGGATTTTATTTTATTTTTGATTTATTATTATTTTATTTGTTGCATTTAATTTTTTTGAAGTCGGTTTTATTTATTTTTTTCTAAAAATTACTTTTATTTTCTCTTTTTATTAGTGATGTTATTAATAGTGACTTAAGATAATACCTTGCATACATCTCGTAAGAGAAAGCGTCGGGCGAATGAATCAGAAAATGGTAATAAAATTCAATTCATAAATATAGAAATAATCTCGAAACATTTGCGGGTTTTAAATGAACGTTTTATATAGTTTTTTTTTATAAAAAATTTTATTTATTATAATTTCGATTATTTGTTCATAAGAATTGGGGATTTACGTTATTTCGAAATTGATCATATCATCAGAACTTGACCAAATTGATATGAGATCACCCCTAAGGTACCCTCTTTCCAATAAAAAAAGAATAATTGAAATCGGTCCGCGTGACAAAAGCTCTCGCTGAACATACATAAAATAGATAAATAAATAAATAGTTACGTATCTTGACTACCTTGGAGCTATACTGATCCAAACGTAGATAGAATCATTAAAATCGGTTCATAAACAAAGAAGTTGTGCATGAACATATGTACATAACAAATAAACTGCAACGGATCGTTGATAAAATTTATCCAAATTCATTTGAAATATTAATATGTTTATTCCTTTATTATTAATTAGATATCACTTGCAATTTGCAGTTCATGTTGACTTTAAGTCAAAAATAATGATCGATTCTGATGTAATACTTGAGGAATAACAATTCTACATTGGATTTTTGACGTTTCGGTTTTTATTGATAACCATTGCTGAAGACATGGAAGAATCTAGTTAAAATCAAAAATAATGATCGATTCTGATCTAATACTAGAGGAATAACACATTCCATATTGGATTTTTGACGTTTCGGTTTTTATTGATAACAATCAAGGGCGGATCCAGGAATTTTTTATGGTGGGGGGGGGGGGAGAATGTATAAAGGTGCCCGATGTATAGATCTACTTTTTATCTCGAAAGTGTGTCGCGATCGAATTGTCCAAGGGGGGGGGGGGGGGTCAGCAGAGACGCACACATACATAGAACTTTATTTTCAATTTTAAAATTTTTTAAAAAAAAGAAATGTTTTTTTTTATTTACAAATTTCATATCTCATATTTAAAGTTCATTAAAATAAAAAAAAAAAAATAAAAACATTGTTATAAATTCCCTGTCGATTTGGCCGCCGTTTTTTGGCCTCTGCGTGCGACGCACGTGTTGCACTCCCGCCAGGCACGGGCCTCTATGGGGGAGGGGGGGGCGGTCTCCCCCTCCTCCCCCTGGATCCGCCCTTGATAACCATTGCTAAAGACATGGAGGAATCGAGCTATAATCAAAAATATCGATCGATTCTTATCTAATACTAGAGGAATAACCTAATTGCATTCCATTTTTGATGTTTTGACTATTAATGGGAACCTCTACTGAAAACGTGGATGAATCGACTTCAAATCAAAAAGACTAAATTCTTTTATGGCAAACAACTCAAGCTTGAAAGAATTTAGTCTTTTTGATTTGAAGTCGATTCATCCACGTTTTCAGTAGAGGTTCCCATTAATAGTCAAAACATCAAAAATGGAATGCAATAAGGTTATTCCTCTAGTATTAGATAAGAATCGATCGTTATTTTTTATTTTAAACTCGATTCCTCTATGTCTTCAGCAATGGTTACCAATAATAACCGAAACGTCAAAAATCCAATATAGAATTGTTATTCCTCAAATATTACATCAGAATCGATCATTATTTTTGACTTAAAGTCAACATGAACTACAAATTGCAAGTGATATCTGATTAATAATAAAGGAATAAACATATTAATATTTCAAATGAATTTGGATAAAGTTTAGCAACGATCCGTTGCAGTTTATTTATTAGAAATTTGATTTAGAATTGGTTTATTTGTATCTTGCATATTTAATTATATACAACAAATAATACTCAACGACGCATCTAAGGATCAATTTTTATTTTAGTTGTAATATTTACTAAAGTTTTATATTCCCTCTCATGAATTTTTAGTTCTTATTTCCTCCACGGAGGCCCGACTAGCAGTCCATATGGATATATAGTCAAAGGTTTCGAATTATAAATTTGCCGCTAATTCAACAGTCCTTATTCAAGGCGATAATAAATATTAATTAAAGAAAATTGAATATTAAATGCCCAATAGATATAATTAATAAATAAATATTTATTTTCTACTTTCTATTCAATTTCGAATTAAACGGGCGTTTTTAATTTATTTTTTAATTTTATTTTTCAAAATATCTTTGAACTCTTTTAGTAATGAGTAGGTTCATAAAGGAATGCACCCTCTCAGGAGAACAATGGTGCCCTATTAGGGAGGGTGGGGGGAATAAGGGTCAGTTAAGGCCAATTTTTGATTACCTGGCTCATTTTCCACTGGACTCTGAATCTGAAAAGACACGTGCTCAAAAACTAGTAAACTTCGAGAATCCAATCGTAAGTACCATGCTCTCTACTTTTATATATTAACGTACAAATATAAAATTATTAATTCGACGTTAATCTAAAAAATATTTTCAATAGATTCGTTATTATATTCTTTTCTTATTTTTTAATCTACTTTTTGATTTTTTGTTTCAAAATCTACACTGCGATGCAAAAATATAGACCCACCAATAGAAACTTTATTAAATAGGAAATCATTTTTAATTTTTTTACAAGGAACAATAGCGTATTGAAATTATTGCTTATTGCAAGTGTACTTGCCACTTGTTGTTGACTTAGCCCTTGATTAATTAATTAGGCACACACAATTTAAACTGCTCTGAACTTGAGAAATATCCATTTTGTATATTTTATTTTTCTATCAATGATGCTTAATTCAAAATTATTCGTTTTATTGATATTTCAAATGGAATTTGATCTTTTATTAAAATTTTATTTAAATGTAAAGGGATATTGAGAAAGTAGGATAATTTGTAATTGTATCTTTTAATTTAATTTTACAAACTTTTTTTTTAAAATTCAAAAATTATCAACAATATTTATTGAACATGTTAATTTAAGAGTTAATAGAACCAATTATATGGTTATTTTTAAAAAATTTTAAAAATAATTTGCTATTTAATAAAGTTTTTATTAATGGGTCGAATTTTTTTGCAGCGTAGTTTATTTAAGATAAAGTGATATTTTTTTCAAATTAAGTATACTTACTGTATTCTAAGAATTTGGTGGACGCAGGCATCCTGCTGTTTCGGCCTTTATTTTTTTAACCGACTTCAAAAAAGGAGGAGGTTCTCTATTCGACTGAATTTTTTTTTTTTTTTTTTTTGTGCCTATGTTACCTCATATCTCCGCCAATTGTTAACCGATTTTGAAATTTTTTTTTGCATTGGGTCCAGTCTCTCTTCCGATTGGTCCCATTTTTTTTCGTTTTTTTTTTCATAGGTATTAGACCTTTTTTATTAGGTTTGTTTAGACCTAACCTCTTTGTTTATGAACCGATTTCGATGGTTCTTTTTTTATCCGAAAGGGGGTGTCTTAAGGATGGTGTCATATTAATTTGGTCAAGTTCTGATGATATGATCACTATTAATAACATCACTAAAAAGAGAAAAATAAAAATAATTTTTAAGAAAAAATAAAAACCGACTTCAAAAAATTAAATGCAACAAATAAAATACACTAAAAGGTATAAAATAATTGTTATCTTATTTAGTTACAGCTAAACGACGAAGTATTAACATGAAATTACTTTTTGAAGTCGGTGCCAAACATATACCTTTTATGAATCGCACTCGACGGATCTTACTTAGTACGTTTAGCGGGTACGCTCGCTTATAGGTATAGTTTGTTTTGGTACCGACTTCAAAAAGTAATTTCATGTTAATACTTCGTCGTTTAGTTGTAACTAAATAAGATAACAATTATTTTATACCTTTTAGTGTATTTTATTTGTTGCATTTAATTTTTTGAAGTCGGTTTTTATTTTTTTCTTAAAAATTATTTTTATATTACAACATGAAAGGGGCTTTGTCAGCAACTGTAATGGACCAATGAAACAACATTACATTTGACTCAACATAAACTCAAAATAAAACAACAACACAATATTCAACAGAATACAAAGACAAAATTTTTTTTTATCATGCATTATAGGTATAGAGAGAGAAACAAAGAGGTTGTCTTCTGCTTGATGCAAATAAACATACACACATTTATATAAAATATATATTATTTAGTTGTTTGAGACTATAGTTTCGAAGGATTAGCCTTCATCATCACTTATCTTTTTTTAAATTATAAATATTATTTTTCATGAGGACATTGGAATGTCTAAGTAAGAACAAAAAAAATTTAAATATCCTATGAAAAAAACTCTTTATATTCTAAAAAAAGACTGATGATGAAGGCCAAGCTTTTCATACTATAGCCTCAAACAAATAAATAATATATATATATTTGATATACCTGGTGAGTTTTTTTTACCTTGAGACAGACTTATAACTCAAAAACAGTGCATTATATGAAAAAAAGTTTCAAATAAAAGTTTATTTATATTGAGGGGGGAAACTAAACTACGCTATTGTCTGTCGACCTAGAACAAGCTTTCAAGGGTATTTCGAGGTCAAGTTCTGTTTTTTAAATAGAGATCTATATGTTTCTGTACATATTCTTAATTCAGAAAAAAAAATGCACTGTTTTTGAGTTATAAGACTGTCTCAAGATAAAAAAACTCACCCGGTATATATACCATATATACAAGAATTGCTCGTTTAATATAATAAGATTATTGGTTATTTTATAATTGTTTGGTGTCCTAAATTTTTGACTACGCCTCTAATTTGGTCACGTGATATTATATTTTGAGAATTAAACTTTTTTATTTTCCTTGAATTTTAATTTAAGATGGTTAAGAAATTTCGACCCTTTTTCAAGAAAGGCTTTTGAAAATTTAAGGTCTAAATAGCTTTCTTAGGATGGGTGAATATCCTTTAAGCTCTGGATAATAATTAATAAAGGGTTTTTCGTTTTCTAATCTCTGGGTAGTTGAGAAATTTTATTATATTGAAGGAGAAAGGTTTAAATAGTTTTTGGAAATTTTATTGAATTTGAAAAGGTCTAATTACTAATGAAGGGTGAATATCTTTTGGGCAGTTTATACAAGAATTTGATCCTTTGAGAAACCCCTATGGGTCTATGATATTCTACCTATAATAAGGAAACCATTTATTTCAAAAATATCAAAAAACATTATTTGACAAAACGTTGATAAATCTATTCAAGAGTAAAAAAAAATCAATAGTATATCCAATATATACCCGGGTGAGTTTTTTACTTTATTTTGAAACAGTCAGTTATAACTCAAAAACAGTGCATTATATTAATTAACAGGAATAGCTGGGAATTGGACAAAAATTAAAAACAGAGTTTTTATTGAATGGGCCAGACGTTTCGTCGATTAATTTCGACTTCCTCAGTGGCTCATTCTATCACTCTTTGTCAAAAGACAATTCCACTACGCGACGAAACATCCTTTAATCTTTTTTATTATTTTAACTACAATACATTGTTGGCTTAGGCCTCAATTGCTCAAGAATCTTGAACTTTTTTACACTTGAACAATTAAAAACTTTAAATGAAAATTTTTTCACAAAAAATATGTTGTTTTTACTTTTAAACAGAGAAGAAAGGATTTTCAATTCAAAAAAAAAAAATTTGAATTGAAAATCCTTTCTTTGTCTGTTTAAAAGTAAAAACAACATATTTTTTGTGAAAAATTTTGATTTAAAGTTTTTAATTGTTCAAGTGTAAAAAGTTCAAGATTCTTGAGCAATTGAGGCCTAAGTCAACAATGTATTGTAGTTAAAATAATAAAAAAGATTAAAGGATGTTTCGTCGCATAGTGGAATTGTCTTTTGACAAAGAGTGATAGAATGAGCCACTGAGGAAGTCGAAATTAATCGACGAAACGTCTGGCCCATTCAATAAAAACTCTGTTTTTAATTTTTGTCCAATTCCCTGCTATTCCTGTTAATTAAAAAAAAAACATTTTTTCTTCGAAAATTCAAAAAATCTCAATTGGCCGATTAGTAATGATATTGATGTTTTTTTTTTTTTTTTTTGTGAAAAATTTTGATTTAAAGTTTTTAATTGTTCAAGTGTAAAAAAGTTCAAGATTCTTGAGCAATTGAGGCCTAAGCCAACAATGTATTGTAGTTAAAATAATAAAAAAGATTAAAGGATGTTTCGTCGCGTAGTGGAATTGTCTTTTGACAAAGAGTGATAGAATGAGCCACTGAGGAAGTCGAAATTAATCGACGAAACGTCTGGCCCATTCAATAAAAACTCTGTTTTTAATTTTTGTCCAATTCCCTGCTATTCCTGTTAATTAATGCTTATTATGGATACGAGTGATTTACAGTGCACTATATTTTCTGAAAATAAGTTTCAAATAAAAGTTTATTTATATCGAGGTGGAAACTAAACTACGCTCTTGTTTGTCGACCTAGAACAAGCTTTCAAAGGGTATTTCAAGGTCAAGTTTTTTTATTTTAAATAAATGAATTTCCATTATTAGTATAAGCAGCGAAAGTATATAAAAATCTATTTCTTTTTTTATAAAATAAATAAATTGAAGAATAATAAATAATTTGTATTTTTTGATTTCAAAAAGGACATTCTTCCATATGTTTCAGATCACATAATGCCCCTTAAACAAAATAAATTGAATGATCAGGACCTGGATAGGATGTTCCAAGTTCTTCTGGAGGGTCTGAAAGAAAACGCTGGATTGGATGTGAAGAAGAAAATTGTAAATTCTATCCTCCCTGTGCATAAATACAAAGTTCTGGATAGGTTCCTATCTGATAGATGGCTTAACGAACGAGACAGATTGAATTGCTTGTCTATTTTCCTTGACGAGAATACAAAATATTTTAACTTTGTACAAAGTTCAGCTAATCATAGTACTATCAAGAATATTTTCGAAATAATTCCGAGATACTGTCCGAATATCGAAACAGTCGATTTTAGAAGGTTTGTGGATCCGAGTGGGAAAACAAAGAGTGCTTTAAAACCTTTCTGAAACAAACCACAAAGCTTGAAATCTCTCAGGGTGGATTGTCTTGGTAATTACTTTGCAATATATCAACTTTTACTCGAAGAGGATTTTGACCTGCATGATCCTGATGTTAAAAATGGACTCTTAAAAATCGAATATATCCGTGTATTTGGATTTACTGTATCAGAGTGTGCCAGACTTTTAAATCTTCTGCCCAATTTGAAAAGTTTAGGCATATTTCAACAATTAGGACCACTGGTATCCAGTATTAGTGATGATGATGATGATCTTGTCAAAAAGTTATTAAACCTAATCGAAATTTATGATGAGGAAACAAGCATAAGCACTTTAGAACGATTAATCAAATTTTGTCCAAAAACAAAGAAGATAAGTCTATGTCATCCAGAACAAAATGTGATCGAAAATCTACGAAAATTTCCATTACTCACGGAAATAACAATAAATTTTGAAGATCCCGATGCTTCTGATGAAATAATTAACTTGCTAAAACAAATTGGGACACAAATTAAAATTTTGATTTTAAATACACCTGTCCAGTTGGAACTTGAGCAAAATATTTTCTATGAGTTATGCCCCGAATTAATTATATTAAAAATTATTCCTACAAATTAGTGATATATTGAAATTAATCAAATTATGTTCAACTATTAAGATGACTTCAAAATCCCTCCTATCCAAAAAATGTTTTCTTATAAGGAGTGGGGATGGGGGGGGGGGGGGGAGGTTTAATTTATTTTTGTTATTCTTAATAGCCCAGTCATATTAGCTAAAAAAAGGGGTCAACCTCGGAATGAAAAATAATAAGCTGTAAATTGGTATAAACCTTTGTTTTGTCCTTCTAAATGTTGTCCCAAAAGTCACAAATGCTATCGTTTCCGAGGCTTAAGATATTGAAGGTCAAAGGTCATAAAAATCGGGTTTTCGCAAATACCTGGCTTCCTATTGCTTAAATGAGATTTGCATGTATTATAAAAGTTGTAGAGAATAAAATTCTCTACAACTTTTGTTTGAACTTTTTTTCATACAATCAACCGTTTTTGGGGTAGAGCGCGAAGAGTGCGCAGAGTACAGTCATATATGGCCTAATGCAAGGTCAAGCGTGAGTTACCGCTATCAGTACGTTGTATAAAGTCAATTATTTACTAAAAATTCTAATCATTAAACAATGCCCATTATTTATGTACTAATTATTAATTATTATATTTAATTAAAATAAGTAACTTAATTATTTATATTTAACTATTTAACTATAATGTATTATTTTAATTAAATATAAATAATTAATAATTAGTACATAAATAATGGGCATTGTTTAATGATTAGAATTTTTTAGTAAATAATTGACTTTATACAACGTACTGATAACCGTAACTCACGCTTGACCTTGCATTAGGCCATATATGACTGTACGCTGCGCACTCTTCGCGCTCTACCCGAAAACGTTTAATCGTATGGAAAAAAAGTTCAAACAAAAGTTGTAGAAAATTTTATACTCTACAACTTTTATAATAAGTACACATCTCATTTAAGCAATAGGAAGCCAGATATTTGCCAGATTTATGACCTTTGACCTTCAATATCTTAAGACGCTGTAACGATAGCATTTGTGACTTTTGAGACAGCATTTAGAACGACAAAACAAAGGTATACACCACTTTACAGCTTAGTATCTTTCATTCCGAGGTGAAACCCCTAATATGACTGGGCTATAATATTAATTCCACTTTAACTCATTCATTTGTAATCAATTTGTGATCAATAAAATAATTTTATTTCATGTATTTTTCTGTTCCTTTTTATTTTAGAATTTCAATTATTTCTTCTTTGGATATACTTGTGGAATTTATTTTCAATAATTAGTACATGGGGCCACCGAGCGATGCACGGTAACCGGTGATTCCGCCCGCTTGAACTGGAAATTTTTTTGCTTATAATAAGATTGTCAAATTTGTCCTTTTTAAATTTAAATTTATAAAAACGTTTCTCGCTATCACTAATTGGAGAATCAGTTTAAAGACATTATTACATATTCATTTTAAAAATCCACCGGAATACAATAATATTTGGAAAATAAATGATTAACGTCAAATCAATTATTAATAGATGTTATTATTATATATAGTACCTGGAGGCACCGAGCGATGCTCGGTAACTTCTTCCTTCAGTTAAAACCTTTATTTTAATATTATTTTTAATTTAAAATTCTGATAAAAAGGTCGATTTTTATTTGAGAGCAGTTTTCAAATTAAAAAAAATACAATATATATAGTATTCGTCCACTGTACCCCCACCCCGCTTGACTCCACCCCCGAAACCTCGCCCTACCCCCGGATCCCCCACCACTGCACCTGTTTTTATTCAACCATATGATTCATTTTTATTCATCCAATTGTTAATAAATAAAACCAATCAAAATGTGTTGCTTTTTCAGAAAATTGAGACCTGCTTATGCGAAATATGTTTTTAAATAAATTCTTTATTATTTTTTATTCTATTAAATAAATAAAGTTCTTTATAAAAACAATTATAAAACGTTTATTAATATTTCTAACGTTTAGGTTGAACAAAACATGTTAAAATCCACAATCACAATACTTCTTCAAGGCCTTTTAGAAGAATGAATAAAGGCAACCCATTGTCTGCCTGGGAACAAAAGGAAAATGGAAATCTTTTTTAAAACCCTAAGAATGGGATTTGTCTACCTGAGAATAATTAATTTGATTACGAAAAAAACCCATCAAAAACAATTTTGTCGAAGGTGAGACCGTGACAGATCGAATTGTCACCCCGAAAACCCCCTGACCCGTGAATTTCATCCAAATCGGTAGAGTCGTTTTCAAAATAGAACCAAGATACAAATATATAAACAAATAAATAAATATACAATTTTTGATCGTTTAATAAGAGTAGATATTTTTTTCTCCTCCTTTTTCGAAGTCGGTTAATAATAGATATATTAATAATACATTTTTTGAATATACATAAGTTTATTGAAATGATTGAGAGTATATATGGTAAATCATAATTCAGCAATATACAAAAAAAAAACCCATTAAAATATGGGGGAAAAAACAAAAAACAAAATAAAACAGCAAAAAATATCATAATGAATAAAGTAGTAAAATAAGTTCAACAAAAACAACAAATAAATAGCAGTTTTGCTAAAAAAAGGTATACTATACTTTTTTCAAGTGTATTTCGGAAAACCCCAATTGTATTTCACAATTCTCAATTGAATATTAGAAAATCGCAATTCTATTTCAGAAAACTCAATTCAATATTAGAAAATCCAATTCTAATTTCAGAAAACTCAATTCAATATTAGAAAATCACAATTTTATTTCAGAAAAGTCAATTCAATTTCAGAAAACCTCATTGTATTTCAGAATTCTCAATTGAATATTAGAAAATCACAATTGTATTTCAGAAAACTCAATTTAATTTCAGAAAACCCCATTGTATTTCACAATTCTCAATTAAATATTAGAAAATCCCAATTGTATTTCAGAAATCTCAATTCAATTTCAGAAAACCCCATTGTATTTCAGAATTCTCAATTGAATATTAGAATATCACAATTATATTTCAGAAAAGTCAATTCAATATTAGAAAATCACAATTGTATTTCAGAAAACTCAATTTAATTTCAGAAAACCCCATTGTATTTCACAATTCTCAATTAAATATTAGAAAATCACAATTGTATTTCAGAAATCTCAATTCAATTTCAGAAAACCCCATTGTATATCAGAATTCTCAATTGAATATTAGAAAATCACAATTCTATTTCAGAAAACTCAATTCAATATTAGAAAATCACAATTGTATTTCAGAAATCTCAATTTAATTTCAGAAAACCCCATTGTATTTCACAATTCTCAATTAAATATTAGAAAATCACAATTGTATTTCAGAAATCTCAATTCAATTTCAGAAAACCCCATTGTATTTCAGAATTCTCAATTGAATATTAGAAAATCACAATTGTATTTCAGAAAACTCAATTTAATTTCAGAAAACCCCATTGTATTTCAGAATTCTCAATTGAATATTAGAAAATCACAATTATATTTCAGAAAAGTCAATTCAATATTAGAAAATCACAATTGTATTTCAGAAAACTCAATTTAATTTCAGAAAACCCCATTGTATTTCACAATTCTCAATTAAATATTAGAAAATCACAATTGTATTTCAGAAATCTCAATTCAATTTCAGAAAACCCCATTGTATTTCAGAATTCTCAATTGAATATTAGAAAATCACAATTCTATTTCAGAAAACTCAATTCAATATTAGAAAATCACAATTGTATTTCAGAAAACTCAATTTAATTTCAGAAAACCCCATTGTATTTCACAATTCTCAATTAAATATTAGAAAATCACAATTGTATTTCAGAAATCTCAATTCAATTTCAGAAAACCCCATTGTATTTCACAATTCTCAATTAAATATTAGAAAATCACAATTCTATTTCAGAAAACTCAATTCAATATTAGAAAATCACAATTGTATTTCAGAAAACTCAATTTAATTTCAGAAAACCCCATTGTATTTCACAATTCTCAATTAAATATTAGAAAATCACAATTGTATTTCAGAAATCTCAATTCAATTTCAGAAAACCCCATTGTATTTCAGAATTCTCAATTGAATATTAGAAAATCACAATTGTATTTCAGAAAACTCAATTCAATATTAGAAAATCACAATTGTATTTCAGAAAACTCAATTTAATTTCAGAAAACCCCATTGTATTTCACGAATTCTCAATTAAATATTAGAAAATCACAATTGTATTTCAGAAATCTCAATTTAATTTCAGAAAAACCCCATTGTATTTCACAATTCTCAATTAAATATTAGAAAATCACAATTGTATTTCAGAAATCTCAATTCAATTTCAGAAAACCCCATTGTATTTCAGAATTCTCAATTGAATATTAGAAAATCACAATTCTATTTCAGAAAACTCAATTCAATATTAGAAAATCACAATTGTATTTCAGAAAACTCAATTTAATTTCAAAAAACCCCATTGTATTTCACAATTCTCAATTAAATATTAGAAAATCACAATTGTATTTCAGAAATCTCAATTCAATTTCAGAAAACCCCATTGTATTTCAGAATTCTCAATTGAATATTAGAAAATCACAATTCTATTTCAGAAAACTCAATTCAATATTAGAAAATCACAATTGTATTTCAGAAAACTCAATTTAATTTCAAAAAACCCCATTGTATTTCACAATTCTCAATTAAATATTAGAAAATCACAATTGTATTTCAGAAATCTCAATTCAATTTCAGAAAACCCCAATTGTATTTCAGAATTCTCAATTGAATATTAGAAAATCACAATTGTATTTCAGAATTCTCAATTGAATATTAGAAAATCACAATTCTATTTCAGAAAACTCAATTCAATATTAGAAAATCAGAATTGTATTTCAGAAAACTCAATTCAATTTCAGAAAACCCCAATTGTATTTCACAATTCTCAATTCAATATTAGAAATTCACAATTTTATTTCAGAAATCTCAATTCAATTTTAGAAATCCCCCATTGTATTTCAGAATTCTCATTTAAATATTAGAAAATCACAATTATATTTCAGAAAACTCGATTCAATTTCAGAAAACCCTAATTGTATTTCAAAATTCTCAAATGAATATTAGAAAATCGCAATTATATTTCAGAAATATCAATTCAATTGTTTATATACTATATTTATTTTCTGAAATACAATTGACATTTTCTGTTTACAAAAAAATACGATATGAAAAGAAGAAGTTTTAAGATTTGTTTCAACTATACAAAAGACGTTATGATGTATACTGTGCGTTTTCGGTATATTTTGATTCTGAAATAACTTTTGCTGAAATTAGAATGCAACACCGCTATTATGATGTGCTTATAATTGTATCTTCCAATATGTAAATATAATTTATATCTGTCCAGTATTATTTATAATTGCGCTGCACATAAAATGTAATATAACAAATTAAAGAGAAATACGGGATTATAACTAATGTGTCTTTAAATTTATGTATCTGAAATTAAATTTTCGCGACCCCAACATTTCACTTTGGGGTAAGACCCATAGTTAAAGAAACGCGCTGTTTTAGTACGATCTGAATTGGATATTGCATGCTAACCACTCCTGTGTTAACTCTGGTCTGGAGATAAGAGCCCGAGGAGGTCTTTAATAATTGGGAACTCATTAGTATACCCTACGGGAGGCAACCAATACCCCAATACCCAAGCGAACATGTCAAAGACACTCTGAATCACCCATGTGATCAATGATTTTAATTACTTCTCTTAATTAATTAATCGAGCTACGTACGCATATTGCGCCATTAAAATACTTGCGCACAATTATAACTTTAAATATGCAATTTAAAATAAATTAATTTGTAATAAATAAAGTGTGTATTTGTGGTTGCGAATTCATTTAAAATGAAAAGATAACTAAAATATTTTTATCTGAGTTGGTTATAACAATGGAACATAACAAAGCGAGTGGGACTCGCGTATTTACTGATAGTACCTGGAGGCACCGAGCGATGCTCGGTAACCCCTGACCCCCACACCTCCCTCCCGAAACCATACACCTCGCCCCTAACACTGCACCCCCACCCCACCCCACCCCAACCGCCCCTCCCACCCTCGTATCCCCCACAACTGCACCCCACCTCCTGCACCCCCCACATCCATCCCCACCCCCGACCCAGTTTTTGCATTTCTATCTTTCTAATGGTCCACATATTATGTGTATATTTGTTTACTCGTAGACCAATTTGCCCACATTCGTTCATATTGATAACCATTATAAAAAATACATAAGAAAATAATAATAAAAAAATAATCGTATAGGATCTGAAATAAAAGCATAAATTAAAAAAAATGTGAGCGTCTCGGGACGTACGTCAGAAGTGATAACTTTCACCAACCAAGTATTTTTTTAGGAATATTGCCAGGAGAAAAGAGAATTGAATATTTAATTTTAATTAGCAGAGTGGGGGGGGGGCAAAGGAATAATTATTAAAATATTTAATGTTTCTGGATTTAAAATTAATTGTTGTCTTTCTTTCAGCTTAATTCAATTATACATATTTCAAATTTGCCGCGCCGCAATTATCTAATAAATTCTATTTATTAAATACATAGCTATATATAATATATATTCAATTATTTCCACACTTATAATAAAGTCTAATTCAAAAATATTCATTTTAGTAAAAGTAAAAAGCAAAGGTTTTTAAAATAGTTCTTTGGTCTATTGGCAGAATGCTTGCCTCAGATGCAAGAGGTCTCAGGTTCTCATACGACATCCACCGAATCATTTTTTTTATTGAGATTTTCATCTATCAATAATTAGTTTAATTAAGAAAAATCAATTAAGATGAATTTTGATGAGATCCAGACCTAGCAAGATCGTTTTTCATCCTCAAAACTTGTTAATAGATTTTGTTTCATCAAAATCGGTAGGGCCGTTTTCAAAATAGAACCAAGATACAAATATATAAATAAATATACAATTTTTGCTCGTTTAATAAGAGTAGATAATAAATGAGGATTAACATATTCCTAATTAAACCTTATTTAGGTATAAATTAAAACTTGAATATCAAAATATACAGGTTTGCAGAAAGTAGTCGATGTTGAGAGAATGGATAGTGGCGGATTTGTGGAGGGTGGAGTTGGGTGCCTCCGGGGCCCGAAGAACCTCAAACCATGATATTATAAAAATAATTTTTAAGAAAAAAATAAAAACCGACTTCAAAAAATTAAATGGAACAAATAAAATACACTAAAAGGTATAAAATAATTATTATCTTATTTAGTTACAACTAAACGACGAAATATTAAGATGAAATTACTTTTTGAAGTCGGTGCCAAACTAACTATACCTATAAGCGAGCATACCCTCCAAACGTACTAAGTAAGATCCGTCGAGTGCGATTCATAAAAGGTATATGTTTGGCACCGACTTCAAAAAGTAATTTCGTGTTAATATTTCGTCGTTTAGTTGTAACTAAATAAGATAATAATTATTTATACCTTTTAGTGTATTTTATTTGTTGCATTTAATTTTTGAAGTCGGTTTTTATTTTTTTCTTAAAAATTATTTTTATTTTTCTCTTTTTAGTGATGTTATTAATAGTGATCATATCATCAGAACTTGACCAAATTAATATGACACCATCCCTAAGACACCCCCTTTCGGATAAAAAAAGAACCATCGAAATCGGTTCATAAACAAAGAAGTTAGGTCTAAACCAACCTAATAAAAAAGGTCTAATACCTATGAAAAAAATACGAAAAAAAAATGGGACCAATCGGAAGCTAGACTGGACCCAATGCAAAAAAATTTTTCAAAATCGGTTGAGAATTGGCGGAGATATGAGGTAACATAGGCACAAAAAAAAAAAAAAAAAAAAAAAATTCAATCGAATAGAGAACCTCCTCCTTTTTTGAAGTCGGTTAAAAATATTAGAGATCAAATGAATTGCATAGTAATTTTTGAATTAAGCTTAAAACGTAGCTAAAATATATCTATTATAGTGTTTAAATTTAATATTTTTTTATAAATTTCAGTCTTTATCTGAAATTTGGGGATTAGAAAAGTCAAAGCCTAGGACACAATTTTGACTTTCCTAATCCCCAAATTTTAGATAAAGAGCGAAATTAAAAAAATTAATTTTACAAATTATCGAAATTTTATACAACAAAAATTCAATTAACAAAAGGTCACACATATGGACACATACACCTGGTATACATAAAATATATTAAAATGAAAGTTTTTGCCGAGAGTAGCAGAATTTTTGTCTATTGAAGGAGACAATAAAAGAGTGTGTCTTCTGCTGGAAGTATAAATTTTATTTATTTATAACGAGACTATAGTTTCGAGGGCTTTGCCCTCTTCATCAGTCTATTACAATGGATTCACAAGAATTAATTTATGAATGAAAAGTTAACATCTTTCATGTGGTTAGGTTAAGAAATTATACAGGATGCGCAAGTTAAGAATTGAAATTTATAAAATACTATTCATAAACATCACGAACGCCACCTACAGCCAAAATAATAAAACAAGTATAAATTTCAATTCATAACTTGCGCACCCTGTATAATTTCTTAACCTAACCACATGAAAGATGTTAACCTTTAATTCATAAATTAATTCTTGTGAATCCATTGTAATAGAATGATGAAGAGGGTAAAGCCCTCGAAACTATAGTCTCGTTATAAATAAATAAAATTTATACTTCCAGCAGAAGACACACTCTTTTATTGTCTCCTTCATAAAATATATGTTTATTTATATTAAGCAGAGGACAATCTCAGTGATTTCCCCTTATCAATAAACAACTCTGCTACACTCGGCGAAACAAAAACTTTTCAATTAAAATGTTAAAATAATTCAACAAATTAAAAATATGCGTAATATATGAAAACCAGCTGCGAAGTCTGCCTTCCGGTGGGTATCTTCTGGACAGGGGCCGTAGTGGGTTTTAAAATAATAAATTTTATAATTTTTCTCATTAATATATCAAAGAATAATTGATAAATCAAAGAGAATTGTTTTTTGACCTCGCTTTTTATTTGTTCCAGACTTAAGACTCAGCAGACTCCAATAGCGTAATCGGCAGTAATCGCGCGATAAATATCTTTTTCAAATAAGCGCGATCAAAAAACAATTCTCATTGATTTATCAATTATTCTTTGATAAATTAATGAGAAAAATTATAAAATTTATTTAAAATCATTATTTCAAGTTAGAAATATATAAGTTAAGATATTATTTTATTTCAATATTTGACAAAAATTCCCTACATTTGATTCGCGATTGAATCAAATGTAGAAAACATTCGGTTAATTAATGGCAAGTATCTAACATATATGCTAATAGATCTAGCGCTCTGGACTGGGAGATTAAATATATAACATCTGAGATTTCAAATTCACTTGGTGTTCAATCCGAATGTCTAGCGGGCTATACGAGTTATGACGTTGGATTATAGCTAAGTGGATCAAATCTTTTTCTCTCTTAGTCCAGACTTAAGACTCCGCAGACTCCAATAGCGTAATCAGCAGTAGTCTCGAGATAAATATATTTTTCAAATAAGCGCGGTCAAAAAACAATTCTCATTGATTTATCAATTATTCTTTGATATATTAATGAGAAAAATTATAAAATTTATTTAAAATCATTATTTCAAATTAGAAATATATAAGTATAGATATTATTTTCACTCAATATTTGACAAAAATTCCTTACATTTGATTCGCGATTGAATCAAATGTAGAAAACATTCGGTTTAAAATAATAATTTAAATAATAAATTTTATTTGTCATGAACTATTAATGGGTTTTAAAATTAAAAAAATCACGTCTGCCTTGTCGCGTAATCCGATTATAATAAATATAGATATAGATATATGGTATCATATGAACTTGAACCTTTGATGAATGGCAAATCTGGTGGCTATTCGTTGATGAAGGTGTTCGTTATTCTTCCTGTAGGAAGAGCGGGAGCATCCCGAAATCCCAAAAGCTCAAGTGGATATCCTAGCAAGGGGGGGTGGAAGCCCTCGAGCTCTCTTCTGGTCGTTTCATTAAAACTGAAAGCAATTGAAATCGCGCCTAACTAGTAGGCCTATTGAGCGAGGACACCATAAATAGGAACACGGCCATGAATGGGAAAACGCGGCTGGCCAGCGCTTTTCTGCCTGCGGTACTTGAATGCTCTTATGCCCTTCAAGTCTTCATCCTGATGCTTATCCCTCTGCAGAGAGAGGCCCTTTCTTTGTGCCCCATTCCTCACTAGGGCTGCTCACTACTGGGCTGTATTCGTCTTCTTTTCTTCTCGCTTCTATATACCTTGAAAGGATACTCTATTTTTTAATTTGCCTTATTTACTATCAAAATCTGCTCTAAGGAAGTTTTGCTTTCTATTCCGATACTGGCGTTATTTTATGCCCATTTAAAGAATGACGTTCCCATCAGAGATTCAGATATTCAATTGAAAAGTTTTTGTTTTGCCGAGAGTAGCAGAGTTGTTGATTCACAAAGAGAAACAAAGAGGTTGTCCTCGGCTTGATGCAAATAAACATACACACATATACAGGGTGGTGACTTGGCCGACGCAGCATAGCGATTACAATGTTAATTTTTGAATGTGCATTTATTTGCTCCCCTAATTATTTTAGAGTTAAAGTTCTTATAGGTTTTTTGTAGAGAAAAAAATACTGAATTCGAACATATTTTTGTTTTCAAATTTTGAAATTTCAGAACCGTAATAAACAACATTATAAATAATTGTATTTTTACAAAAATCACTAAGGCCATGGAATTATTAAAACAAACAAGGCATTTTCATTTGTTGTTTCTATTTGACGTTTAATAGTGATGTCTTTAGTGGTTATTTTAGAGCATAATTAGAATACAAAAAACTGAGCAGAATTAAAATTCTAAAAGATAATTACATCAGATTTTGTCTAATTCATAATTTAAAAGTCCAAAAAAAAAACGATTTTAAAAATGTAGATATTTATTTAAAAAATTTAAATTCAAAACTTTTATTGGGGGGGTCAGATAGGCTAGGCGGTAGCGTGACAGCGAGCTAACCAGGGGACCCGGGTTCGAATCCGACTCGAGGCATCCAGCTAAAATCTGACCCCAGGGGCTAGAGACAAATTTAAAAAAAAATATAACTAGTATCGTAATTAGGCTTATGGCTAGAAAGGCCGAAAAGCCAAAAAAAAAAAAACTTTTATTGTTGTCGATTGTTTAAGTTTTATTGTTTATACTAGTCTCAAAATGGATTCATATTGGTGAACAAAAATCTATGATTATAAAACAAAACTTAACTTTTTAAAGTCAGTTCTTATTACAATGTATTCATTACAAGAAAAAGTTGAAATAATTAATAATTAATTATTAATTAATAATTAATAATTTAAAAGCTCGTTCTAAGCTTCATCTACGTGAATCTACTATTTTTATTTATCAATGACGAATACAAAACTCAGCCCATTCAAATTTAACGAGTTTCTCATTGTGGTAATCAATAAATTCTAATAAGAACTGATTTTAAAAAGTTCAAATATAACAAACGTCACTTAGAAACAACAAATGAAAATGCCTAGTTTGTTTTAATAATTCCATGGCCTCAGTGATTTTTGTAAAAATACAATTATTTATAATGTTGATTATTACGGTTCTGAAATTTCAAAATGGGAAAACAAAAATATGTTCGGATTCAGTATTTTTTCTCTACAAAAAACCTATAAGAACTTTAACTCTAAAATAATTAGGGGAGCAAATAAATGCACATTCAAAAATTAACATTGTAATCGCTATGCTGCGTCGGACAAGTCACCACCCTGTATATCGAGATGAAATATCTGTATATATATATATATTTTATTTATTTGTTTGAGACTATAGTTTCGAAGACTTGGTCTTCATCATCAGTCTTTTTTAATTATAAATGTTTGTTTTTCATGGAGTCAATATCGTATGGATATTGAAAATTTGGTGTTTCTTAGTCAGCTTAGAACTAATAAAGACATTCTTTTGGTTCACATTCAAATATAACAATATGTTTCCCCTTCTGCATGTTTTACAAAGAGAAAGGCTGACAATGGAACAGTTTGTTTTTCTTTTTTTCCTTTTATCTTTTGTTAGCAAACATCTTAAGCAGATTGCTATTTGATAATTCAATTTGGTTGTTCAAACAAAGTTTTAAATTTCTATTGAATGATTTCAAAATTTCTAACGATTCAATTGCGCTTCCATTTTCAGCCTTTCTCTTTGTAAAACAAGGAGAAAGGAAAACATATTGTTATATTTGAATGTGAACCAAAAGAATGTCTTTATTAGTTCTAAACTGACCACCAGTGAAGAAGGAACACCAAATTTTCAATATCCATACTTGAAAACCAAGTCTTCGAAACTATAGTCTCAAACAAATAAATAATATATATATACAGATATATCATCTCGATAATATATGTGTGTATGTTTATTTGAATCAAGCAGGGGACAACCTCTTTGTTTCTCTTTGTGATTCCGATATTCTCCAAACATGTTTAAGGGTTCGTTTACATTGTAGAAGCGACACAGCGAGGATACCAGCCAAGAGAAGAGAAACAAAGCACACTTTTAGAGTCCGTTTAAAGTGTAAAACGTGGCCCTATTAGTTTCGCAACAATGTCTATCTGTCGGTCTTTGCGTCAGTCAGGGCATATAGTACCTTGTAGAAAGTTGAAATTTACACGGTATTTGTAAAAAAACATCCAAATCAGTCAGCTCTCGCTTAAAACAAGAAGACGGGACACAAGATTGATCTGGATGAAGCACAATCACTACACATTGAGGAAAATTACTGAAAAAGAAAAAGAAAAGAAATAAAAATTTTAGAAAAAAACCCCAAAATGCAACAAATAAAATAATAAGAATTCAATAAAAAAAATCAAATGAAATTCACTAAAAGGTATAAAATAATTATCTAATTTAGTTACTTGAAAAGTTTTTGTTTTGCCGAGAGTAGCAGAGTTGTTGATTCACAAAGAGAAACAAAGAGGTTGTCCTCTGCTTGATGCAAATAAACATACCCACATATATATCGAGATGATATATCTGTATATATATTATTTATTTGTTTGAGACTATAGTTTCGAAGACTTGGTCTTCATCATCAGTCTTTCTTCATTAAAAAAGATAAGAGTAAATAGATATTTTATTTAATATGGATTTACTATGAGTTAAGGATACTGGGTCACTTTTCTTATTAAAGATAAGAGTAAATAGATATTTTATTTAATATGGATTTACTATGAGTTAAGGATACTGGGTCACTTATTTCACATTAAAAAGTCTTTATTAAAGATGTTTCACCTTGTACCAATCTCACAATCTCTACTGAGTCTTTCTTCAATTATAAATGTTTTTCATGAAGTCAATATCATATGGATATCCATATGATATTGACTTCATGAAAAACATTTATAATTGAAGAAAGACTGATGATGAAGACCAAGTCTTCGAAACTATAGTCTCAAACAAATAAATAATATATATACAGATATATCATCTCGATATATATGTGGGTATGTTAATTTGCATCAAGCAGAGGACAACCTCTTTGTTTCTCTTTGTAAATCAACAACTCTGCTACTCTCTGCAAAACAAAAACTTTTCAAGTAACTAAATTAGATAATTATTTTATACCTTTTAGTGAATTTCATTTGATTTTTTTTTATTCAGTTCTAATTATTTTATTTGTTTGCATTTAAATTTTTTGAAGTATATATAATATATATATAGGTTTTTTTTCTAAAATTTATTTTTATTTTTATCATTTTAGTGATGTTTACCATGCATCACAGGTAGATGGTATTCATGGTATTCTCACATCCGGCCGTTCGACCTTTTTTTTATTTATAAAAGAATTTTCCATTATTTGCTTAAAAGAATTGAAAATGTCTGTTAATTTGGCATTGATCATATTCTGAACTTGACCAAATTAAAATGGAAGCAATTGGAAGATACCCCTTTCCAATAAAAGCAAAATCATCGAAATCGGTCAACATTGTAGGAGAGAATCAACGAACATCCTCCTTTTTTAAAGTCGGTTAAAAATGAAGAATATTTGAGTACCTATATATATATATATTTACATATGTAAATTGATCAATATAATTCCTATCTTTTAAAGTTTATATTGGGAAAATAAGGACAAGTTTTTTATGTGTGACTTTTTTATTTATCCACCAACGTTTCGTCGACTTTGCCGACTTCTTCAGGGCTTCAAATAGTCATGTCACACATTCGTCTAAATTTTCTTATTACCTTCGTTACCATTGAAGGCCATCAGAATACAATTTTCAAAAAATATTTTTGCACATTCACACAAAACACAATTTTTCTCCTTATATTAACAATTTCATTAATACAAAACAGAAATCACATATAAATAGAATAAGGCAACCTTGTTTTTTTAAACTAGAATAGAATATTTTTTTTCTCTCTCTCCATTTTATCCTACATGCAGAAATCTCAACTTCGAAGCAAAGTCGACGAAACGTTGGTGGATAAATAAAAAAGTCACACATAAAAAACTTGTCTTTATTTTCCCAATATAAACTTTAAAATTAATACAAATTATGGACGGAAATGATAATAATAATAATTCCTATCATTGAAAATGTGAGAAAAATATATTTTTTGGAAAAATTTCAAAAATTAAAATAAATAAATAAAAAATAATACAATAATCGTAATGTTGCAAAAATGACGGATTATAACAGGGGTGGATGGGTCACTCGAATATGAGATCCTGTGATATACTATGGGGGGGAGGGGGGGGTCAAAATACACGAAATTTGCCTGATGTAATTAATGCATTATCCCCAAGTTTTAGTTTTCTATTTTTTCATGTAAACACCCATACCATATCACAATTATTATCAGAGAGTGCCGAGTCTTAAAATAGTTTTTACAATTTACCCCAATCAAAGTGGTCAAACAGCCGTTGGCTATTTTTATCAATTTACAAAGTGCAAGGGGTAATTTAATGTATCAGATAACGTTTTTCGACTTCCAAGTGTCGTTTTTCTAACCTAACCCCCGTACTTGTTTCCTCATTGTTGATCTCTTCAACTAGCTCGATTCTTCTGCCCGAAGAATTGCTCCAAACTCTGGACAATATGAAATCATCCCCAGTAGATCGCATCCAATATGATTGTTCTCTAATCTCGAACTAATGCTATTATTCCTTTTTATTTAATGCAATATTTGTAGGCAGGGTAGGGGATACTCGGAGTTAATCATCGGGGCAAGTCGGGCGTGCAATTGCTAATGCATCCCCGATCTGCATCTTGGCAGGGATGCTATTTCAAGACCCCATTCAAGGGGTCTTCTCCCTCGAAGGGGTGCAGTCGAGAATTGCAAGCCATGCATGGATTTATGTATATAAACAACAAGTGTGCCCGGAGGTGGATGCGGCCATGGATACGGCCGACCTAGCGGTCACTTCCCATCATTCACAATGTTTAATTAAGCCCAACTGCTTCTCCTTAATCATCATTATTCTTGCTTTGATGATTTTTGCTCTGTCATCGCGACGCTGCACCTGATACCTTGCTATAATAAAATGTGACCAACCCACTGGGCAGATAAAATAAGTAAATAATATTTTTAATATAGTAATTTGTATTATTTCAATCGCCTGCATGGTTTATTTTAACTTAATTCTTCCATGACTTTAGCTTGGTTACCAATAATGATCGAAACTTCATAAATGCAATGTAGAATGATTATTCCTCCAGTATTAGGTGAGAATCGATGTTTGCTTTTACTTTACCATATAGGGTATGGTCAAGTATTGTAATCGTGCATGGAAAAAGTGGGTTTTTTTTTTGTTTCTTTTTTTCGAAATATCTCAAAAAAATAAAATATAAAGCCGACTTCAAAAAAATTAAATGCAACAAATAAAATACACTAAAAGGTTTAAAATAATTATTAACTTATTTAGTTATAACTAAACTACGAAATATTAACATGAAATTACTTTTTGAAGTCGGTGCCAAACATATACCTTTTATGAATCGCACTCGACGGATCTTACTTAGTACGTTTGGTGGGTACGCTCGTTTATAGGTATAGTTTGTTTGGCACCGACTACAAAAAGTAATTTCATGTTAATATTTCGTAGTTTAGTTGTAACTAAATAAGTTAATAATTATTTTATACCTTTTAGTGTATTTTATTTGTTGCATTTAATTTTTTGAAGTCGGTTTTATTTTTTTCTTAAAAATTATTTTTATTTTTCTCTTTTTAGTGATGTTATTAATAGTGATCATATCATCAGAACTTGACCAAATTAATATGGCGCCATCCCTAAGATACCCTCTTTCCAATAAAAAAAGAATCATCGAAATCGGTTAATAAACAAAGAAGTTAGGCCTGAACAAACCTAACAAAAAAGGTCTAATACCTATGAAAAAAATGGGACCAATCGAAAGGTAGACTGAACCCAATGCAAATTTTTTTTCAAAATCGGTTCACAATTGGCAGAAATATGAGGTAACATAGGCACAAAAAAAAAAAAAAAAAATTCAGTCGAATAGAGAACCTCCTCCTTTTTTGAAGTCGGTTAAAAACGGCTTAAACTATTTCTATTAAAAATATTGGGCGAAACTATGGCATTTCGGTCTACAAAGAAGAACTATTAAGTGAACAGTCGAAAAAATTATATTTTTCAGAGATAATTACTATTAGTTAGTCTGTGCGTTACCAAATTCTGTGGACGAGCTAGCTCAAAAACTAGTGTTAATATCAAAACCAAATTCCACACGTAGTTTTTGTGTATTGAGATTAAGAGCTTTTTAGATTTTGGTGCATATCGACCCAAAATTAAGGGGAAGGGTTAAAATTTAAAATTATATTGAAGGAGAGTGTGTCTTCTGCTCATAAATTAATTCTTGTGAATACATTGTAATAGACTGATGAAGAGGGCAAAGCCCACGAAACTATAGTCGCGTTATAAATAAATAAAATTTATAATTCCAGCACAAGATACACACTTTTATTTTCTCCTGCAATATATAAAAATTCTGCTACTCTCGGCAAAAACTTTCAATTTAAAATTATACTATTTTCAAACTAAAAAAAAAAACAAGAAAAATGAAAAATACTATAAAATGAACCTATAATAACAAACATATTTTTTTTCTTCTGCCAAGGGTGTGGGGGAGAGGGGTCAAAAATAAAAATCCAGGCCATTTAAGCAAACTCAACCAAATTTTGTATACAAAATCAGTGGGCTACCAAAAAACTAAAAATGCAATAAATAACAGCCCAAATGTGTGTGTGGCGGGGGAGGGGGGGGCAAAAATTAAAATCTAAGCCCTTGTACCAAACTCAACCAGAAGTGTATGGTAAAGTCAAGTGGATGGCTAAATCAGAACGTGTCAATTTATTTTATTTTAATTCAATACCTCCAAGTTTTCAGCATGGTTACCAATGATAATTGTAAGGTCAAACATGCATTATAGAATGATTATTCCTCCATTATTAGGCAAAACTCGATGGTTATTTTTTATTTTAACTTGATTCCTCCATGTTTTCAGCATGGTTACCGATAATGAACTTCAAGCTCTAGCTCCTATATTAAATAGTTGAAATTGTATTTTTGACCGACTTAAAAAAAGGAGGAGGTTATTTTTTTTGTTACCTCATATCTCCGCCAATTGTGAACCAATTTTGAAGAAAAAAAATGCATTGGGTTCAGTCTAGCTTGCAAATGGTCCCGTTTTTTTTTTCATTGGTATTAGACCTTTTTTGTTAGGTTTGTTCAGGCCTAACTTCTTTGTTTATGAACCGATTTCGATGATTCTTTTTTTATTGAAAAGGGGTATCTTAGGGATGGTGCCATATTAATTTGGTCAAGTACTGATGATATGACCACTATTAATAACATCACTAAAAAATAAAAATAAAAATAAATTTTAAGAAAAAAATAAAACCGACTTCAAAAAATTAAATGCAACAAATAAAATACACTAAAAGGTATAAAATAATTATTATCTTATTTAGTTACAACTAAACTACGAAATATTAACATGAAATTACTTTTTGAAGTCGGTGCCAAACATATATCTTTTATGAATCGCACTCGACGGATCTTACTTAGTACGTTTGGTGGGTATTCTCGCTTATAGGTATAGTTTGTTTGGCACCGACTTCAAAAAGTAATTTCATGTTAATATTTCGTAGTTTAGTTGTAACTAAATAAGATAATAATTATTTTATACCTTTTAGGGTATTTTCTTCTTCTTCTTCGAGTGCCATACCCGAAACGGGTGTCGGCGCCTCTCCACATATACCTGTGCTGAGTGTGTTTAGTTGTTTTACACAGATATACGGAACCTACTTTTTAATGCCGGTTCCGAACGGCTAATTTGGAGAGGTGGCTAGGCAAATATACTCTTGGTAGGTTGCCATTACTTTCCAAGAGGAGGCGACTGCAAATATCTATCTGCCGAGACTCGGTCTCGAACCAGCGATCTCCGAGTCAGCGACCCGACACTCTAACCACTGACCCACAGTCGCCTCCTAGGGTATTTTACTTGGTATTTAATTTTTTTGAAATCGGTTTTATTTTTTTCTTAGAAATTATTTTATTTACTGTTAACAAGTTAGGAGTATAATACTTGATCATCTCTCTCTTTTCAATTGCCTTTACAAAATCTACATTTTTGACGTATTAAGGACTTTAACGAATACTCAAAATTTATATATATATAGATATATGGTGCAATTTGACATTTTTGCTTTGTTCATAAGGTCAATTAAAAGTTAACTTGTAATTTTAATTTATGTTATTGTAAAATGAGTTTCGGCTCGTATATTTTAATTAAATAAATATTAAAAAAAAATACCTTAGCAAAGACGTATCTCTCTAGCAACGAGAAAATACGATTTAATTTAAATCCTTTTAGAACAAAAATGAACAATTAAATGTAAAACATTCTTTCAAGTATTAATTTATAAATTGTTTTCCCAGTATATTTTACTAGAAGGGTTACTTTCGATTGCCCATGTCAGGAGTCCTGGTGGGTTGGTTGCGGGGAGGGACGCTCCTAAATTTCAAAAAATGAATCATAAAATTGATTTAACTCTAATAAGTGATATGGGGAATGTCAAAATCATACACCCCACGCCCAGATGGGTGGTCCAACGGTCCAAGGGCTACTACAAATAATCACTCTTCAACCCCTCCTCTCCAAACACACTTCTTTTTCACTTGTATTCGTTTTTTTTTTTGTTTTTCAAAAACATTTTCAAAATACATATTACGCTGTTTGTTTTCGATTGCGAAGCGAACATGATTCTGGTCACAGGGTGGATTAGGTATTGAGAGATTATTTAAATATAATATTACTAAAATGAAAACGGAAATTGTCGAAAAACAAAAATCCGAAATCAAATACTCGTATTATATAGAATTAGTTGCATTTATTATGTTTTTGTTGGAACCAAATGAGCAACAAGAACGGCGATAAAAACAGTTCAAAGTATCTCTATTTTATGTGGTGTTTATTATATGGTGTCCGCTATTTTGGCAAAGTAAAAACTTCTGATTACAATATAAATTTTCGGATTTGACTACGTAAACCTTCCTATAATATATTATATCAAATAGGTACATATGTCATTTTCCATTTAAAATTCCGTCTCGGTAGCTTAGCTTAATGGGATACAAATAGTTATAATCTGTGCCCAGTCTATTTTTTACTATTATTTTTTTTTTAATCAAAATAATTTCAGCTGTTTTGAGATATTTCTAAAATTCGAAACAAAAACACCACAAATGTCAAAGTAAAATAAGCTGACGTGTTCTAATGTGGCCATCCACTTGACTTTACCATAGAACCTGGCCCCTCACTTATATTTAATATTTAATAAAATTATTTATAATCATGTAGGGGGGGGGGTGGTTAGTTTTTACATTTTTAGACTCCTGGGGGCCCACTGATTATGTATACAAAATTTGGTTGAGTTTGGTAAATGGCCAAGATTTTCATTTTTTGACACTCCATTTTGGGCGGTTATATTTTCCATTTTTCGACTTCTGGGGGTTCACTGATTATGTATACAAAATTTGGTTGAGTTTGCTCAAATGACCTAGATTTTTAATTTTTAACTCCCCCCCCCCCCTTTTAATTTTAGGTCGATATGCACCAAAATCTAAGCAGCTCTTAATCTCAATGGACCAAAACTATGTGTGAAATTTGGTTTCGATATTCAAACTAGTTTTTGAGCTAGCTCGTCCACAAAAATTTGGTAACGCACAGACTAACTGACAACTAGACTAACAGACATTTTGACATAACAATTATCATATCAAAAAATATAATTTTTTCCTTGTTCACTTATTAGAGCTGTTTTGTAGCGCGAAATGCCATGGTTTCGCTCAATTTTTTTAATCAAAATAGTTTCAGCCGTTTTCGAGATATTTTGAAAAAAAAGAAGGAAAAAACCCACTTTTTTCATGCACGATTACAATACTTGACTATACCCTGTATGGTAAAGTAAAAAAAGATGCTTATAATAAAATTAGTGCTAACTTTGGAGCTCTGTTAATCTTATCTAATCTAAATTATGAGAGCTACTATACCTACCTCAAAAAATTAAAAGAAAATTTTAAATAAGCCTGGTCTTATTAGATCTTACAAAATATCAAAAACGTAATTTTTTAGTTGAAAAGAAGAGAATCAGTGAATTCCTAGATTTTTTCAATAATTTTAAGATAGCCCTTTTTGAACGCCAACAAGTACAAAATTCATCAAAAAATGGTCCCTTTTGGACTCTCCCATTCAGGCATTTTAAAGTGAATCAAACAAATGTACTTTCTTTTTTAACAGTCATTAAAAAAGGAGAAGATTATCAATTCAACGGAATGTCTGTTTTTTGGGTTTGTTCGTTGATTCCCTCCTACAATGTTGACCGATTTCGATGATTTTGCTTTTATTAAAAAGGGGTACCTTCCGATTGCTTCCATTTTAATTTGGTCAAGTTCTGAATATGATCAATGCCAAATTAACAGACATCTTCAATTCTTTTAAGCAAATAATGGAAAAATCTTTTATAAATAAAAAAAGGTCAAACGACCGGATGCGAGAATACTATGGGTACCATATACCTGTGATGCATGGTAAACATCACTAAAATGAGAAAAATAAACCCATTGCCTGTCTGGGTACAATAGTAAAAGGAAAACCTTTTTTTAAAACCTAAAGAATGGAATTTTTCTACATGAGAATAATTTATTTCATTACGATAAAATCGATCAAAAACAATTTTGTTGAAGATGAGACCGTGACAGATCTAATCATCACCCCAAAAACCCCCTAACCCGTGAATTTAATCAAAATCGGTAGAGTCGTTTTCAAAATAGAACCAAGATACAAAAATATATATATAAATAAATATACAATTTTTGCTCGTTTAATAAGAGCAGATAATTAAATTAAATTAAATTAATATTACTTTTATTTTTATGCTGGTTATTATTTTTATAATTTTATAATTTATCATTTTTATAAGAAAATTCTCAAATTTTTACCATCGAATCATTGATGTATTAAATATTTATTTCCGAAATTGAAGTTGATCCTCTGTTCCATTACCGAGAAATAAATTATTGAAAATTGTTCTTTTAACATGGAAGTAAATTGACCGAGCTTTTAAAAAGGCTAAACTTCTATACAAATTATACAATTTTCAACAAATTTATACAGATCAATAATTCAACTTTTGTGAATCGAATGATACATTTTTCAATAGATTTGACAATAAATTTAAAAATAAAAAGGTATTTGCAGCCAACAGAATATAACAAAACCACTAGTGTAGAATTTCCACTTTATTTTTTGAACTAGTTTTTATGTTAAATATATGTTTTTATAATGAGGAAAAATTTAACTCAATATTCTTTTTATTAATATTATCAACCCCCCCCCCTCTTGAAAGTAGAAGGGAAATTTTTGACCTCAGATTTTTCATGGGGGCCCTCCACGGTAGTCTGGCGATCCCAGGGCTGGATATCTTTTACAGAGTGCCTCGCCCTGGTTTGAGACGGTTCGAGAGTTTTTATTCAGAGCGACCCGGAGTGCTATCGCCGATTGCCAGATGTATCGTGACGGCTAATAATAATGACCATCTTATTGATTTCTTCTGGGGAGATGGCCCAGCCCAACGCTTTTTCCAGCGTTGATCTATTTATTTAATATTTTACCCAGTAGCCTATATTCCCAGTCAAATATTTATTTATTTTTCTTGACCATGGCGGTTTTCTGCCTATTTATTTTTTATTTTTTTATTCATTGACTACGGCAACTTCCTGTCTACTTATTTATTTGAATGTTTTTTAAATTATTTATTTTTAAACATTTCTTTAAACCCAGTGACATATTCTATTTATTTTTTGTTTTATTTAATTGATTGTTTATTTATTTATTCTTCCCAGTGTATTTATTTATTTATTTTTATTGTTTGGACGACGTGCGGTATTCCCTTTTTTATTTTTATTATTATTATTATTTTATTCTTGGTCGCAGCATACTAAGGTTTCACACCGTTCTGCTGTGGCCACACCCTGAGCCACTCAACCGGATCCTGAGTGGGAGGATCGGAGGGCTATAAGGGGAAATGTGGAGGTCCTATTATCAAAACAAAGATTTGTATTCGAAATTAACCTAATTATTAACAATGTTTTTATTAAAAAATTTATTAGGCAGAAGTTGCCACTCTGCAGAAATACAAAAGATTTTTTCCTATATCAACCAGATAGAGCTGCTGTCCCGAACCTCCTTAATCCGGGATAAGTGAAAGTATTATTGTTTACAGTATAAGCATCAGAAATATTATAATATATTCTAAAATTGTATATAATTTATTAACTTTAATGCTGGTTTGTTATTAAAGAGGAGTATAAGAGGATTTTACGAATTGTATAGAGTAAAAGTTTTAAACTTATATGTATTAAAATTAATATTGGTAAAATATCCGCAAAGCTAAGTAAGTGTATTTGTGTTGGTGATGGCTCGTATACCGACTGCTATACCTGGCTAACCCTTTTGGCTTTTTCTTGATTGAAAGTGCACGCATGATATATGCAGGGAGGCCCATTTGATCTTCTTTCATTAAAAGTTTTTCATTTGATCCCTGTTATTGGCCTGGCATGCATTTACTAATGAGTTTAAAAAGAAATCGAGTTAAATGGATATTGAGAAACAACCCTTCAACCCTTATAATGCCTGGATTTATTTACAGTCAAATTATTATTATTTTTTTATTTATGAATCTAATCTATCGATATCTTATTTAACGAGAGAATATTGTATATAAAGAGAAACAAAGAGGTTGTCCTCTGGTTAATGCAAATAAACATAGACACATATACGAGCCCCGTCCCATCTCAATTGGCCCACCAATATTTTTTCTTTTAAATAAAATTATGCTAATTCATTAATTTAAATATTTATTTTTATTATTATTTGGAACAACATTTTAAACAATTTAAAAGATTTTATTGTAAGCATTTATACAAGTCAAAATTGAATAATCTTGTTTTTCTCTTCCAAATTTCAAAAATATAATCACAAATTAATATTTTGCAATTTTTATTTTTTACTTTTCAATGCGCCCCCAAATAAGTAGATATTATTTTTAAAAAAATTATAAATAAAACCTTAAAAATTTATTAGTTGAATAAAAGATTTCACTGTCGATGGTAACAGAATTGTTTTTATTTTAGGTTAAAAATAAAATAAAATGAGAGAGTCTTCTATTTTTTAAATAAAATAATTTTTAATTATTTTATTTAAAAAACAGAAGACTCTCTCATTTTATTTTATTTTTAACCTTAAAAATTTATTTTTACAAGGTAAAATAGGTTGAGCCTACTTATATATAGTTTAGTATGTATATAACTTATGTATGTATGTATTATTTATGTAATATTTATTGTATACATGGTGCATAGGAAAGTCCCTTTAACCTGAAAATACTTGCGAACGGAGAGTGCTACAGCCACGCAAGTGAGGTAACGGTATAGTAAAGCGACTATGCCCGACCTAATGCAAACGACACCAGATCCCCTAGTGGCGAAATGTGGAAGTTAGCCATTGCAAATCGAAAACGAAAAGAGATAGAGCAAAATTTCCAATTAGAAAGTTTTAGAGCATCAATTAATTAGTACGAAACGATATTTGGTTTACACGGAAAGGATAAATTACTGTCTGTATCCAAAAATGTCCGTAATCTATGTGCGACTGTTCTACTCTACATATTTACATTTTGGAAATGTAGCAGTGTGCAAATGCAGTTTGTGACTTTGTACTGTACTGTAATGTCAGAAAACTTTAATTTCCAATGCATTTAAAATTTTAGTTTAAAAGGTGTTGGCGCTCGCTTGATACAAACAACATAATCTCATAGCATAAAATTATTGATGGCAGACGATAATTTTATTCCTAATGTATTGATGTAAGTACATACTAGTATTTATTCATTAAATTGTGCATATTTCTTCTTTCCTCTGGCTATTCCTTTCAAATATTTACACAAAATGGAGTGCATCGATTTTTGATATTTTTGGGGTATACAGGCGCCAATTTATCTTATCCGTGTAAACCAAATATCGTTTCGTACTAATTAATTGATGCTCTAAAACTTTCTAATTGGAAATTTTGCTCTATCTCTTTTCGTTTTCGATTTGCAATGGTTAACTTCCACATTTCGCCACTAGGGGCGCTGGTGTCGTTTGCATTAGGTCGGGCATAGTCGCTTTACTATACCGTTACCTCACTTGCGTGGCTGTAGCACTCTTCGTTCGCAAGTATTTTCAGGTTAAAGGGACTTTCCTATGCACCCTGTATATAGAATTATAAAAAATTCAATACAAGAATCAAGTACAAATAAGCAGAATTGTGAACAAATATAACAATAAACCATCCCCCTCCCCTCATTCATTTATAATAAATGAACGGAGACGCAGAGCACAATCAATAAAATTGTATAAGCTTCTCAACTTTTGTAAGCTCAAAGGCCTCAAAATATCCCAAAAATCTTCAGCATTCTCAATAGAATCCTTTAAATAGACTTCCCTCAACGCATTGTATATCGGGAATACATTTAAAATATGAAATAAATTTTCATTTTCATATTTGTTAGAAATGGAGCAGACCATCTCCGGGTTTATTTTGTGTCCAGAACCATTCAACCAAAAATACAATATTTTTATATTGCCCACCCTAGCCTGGTGCATATAGTTTAGTAGATGTCGACCTCTAATGATTCCTTTAGAAATAACTAAATAATCATCGGCTTAGTTAGCGGGGTAGGAGGGTGCAGGAAACGCCTTCAAAAGTCATAGCCCCCCCCCCCCCCTAGAAAAATCGAAACTCTATTATTACGAGGCATCTGTATTTCTCATTAAATTATTCCGTTACTTCCAAAATTTATCAATTCTACAAAAAAAATTAGTTGATCTCTAATCGGATTACCGAGATTGAAACCTTGTGGTGGCTAATCAGCTGCCCTTCCCCCTAGGAAAACTCCATAATTACGCCAATGTGAATAATCCTAAAAGAATAAGAAGTCAATGAGTTCCTAATATAGTAGGACAATACTTAAGAAAAATACTTGTTTTGAAAACAGAATTTGTAATTTTCAGTTGAATGGTTATCAAGGAGTGGTGAGGTCTTTGGTTTCATCCTAATTCTCTCTCGGATGATCATTTGTCTCAGCTAATTATTGAAGGCTCAACGGAACTATTCAGCAGAGGCCGTGGTTTTTCTTTAATGAATGGTCACATGCCCTTTCCGAAAATGGGGGAGGGCCAGGTGGCCTTTCTTGTTCCCTTCAAGGAACTGCCAAGCTGATGTTTCAATACGACCACAAAGTCCCTAATTATCGGGACGAGAGATTGGCGCTAGGAACGGGATTACACTTTCGTTTGGGCGGCAGACAAAGCCTCCCTTGTGAATGTACTACATAGGTACACATACACCCACACACTGACAACAACACTCACACAGATACACACATATTTCGCCCCTCCAATGGGAGATCCATTTTATCAAAAGGCATGTCGTGCGCTGAGGCCTGAACTCGGATGGGCAACGGGCATTCAAAGGCATTAGCGCAGAAATTTACAGAACAATAAGTACCTCTACTGCTCTTAATGAAGCTACGTTCCCCTGGCAACAGTAATAAATAATACTTTCATTAAACTCGAAGATTATATTAACGAAAATTGGACAAATTAGACAGATTCGTTCTTCAGGGTATCGTAATATGCCTAATCAGTTCAAATATTTGATAAATAACAAAGGTAGATATGTAATGAAAAAGTTGGTTTAATAATTTAAATTATTATTATTGATCTTTGACTGCTAAATTAGAATTTCTATTTTGCTTATTAGCAAAGCAAGAATTAATTACGGTAAATGTATAAAAGTGGGCTCACCCTATTCTCCACTGAAAAAATAATTCTATATGTTATAATTAAAGACCGGATTTTTATGCAGTTGCCAAAATATGCAGTTAAAAAGGCTGAAATATGCAAGTAATATGCAGAATACGTTGAAATATGCAAATATATGCAGCAAAAATTGGCAAAATAAATTTTTTATGCACTAAAAAATTAAAATTGAAGACAAAAAGACTATATATTTGAAGGAGTGCTATGAAAGAAATAATGCATTACAAGTATTTTTCTAAATTATCTTCAGGTTATTATGTCTACGGTCACTTAAAATTGATTTATATTATCAAAAGGAGCGCTCCACATCCTCAGATGTAATGAAGGCAAATTTAAAGGAACTTTATATATACTAGTATATTTCTTCATTTTTTTTCATTCTTTCTCCTAAAATTTACTTTTAAAAAATATGTATTTGGCGGAAATATTTGACAAAAATTCCTTCAAATATGCAATTTTATGCAATATTACTCATATATCCAAAAATATGCAGTATGAAATTTAACCCACAGTATCCTAGATGCATGATTGGGATAGATAATTGATCTCCTGCGTCGTATGTGGCGGCAAACAAAATATGCAATTGCATAGGAATCCGGTCTCTAGTTATAATTTATTTATTTTTTAAGGAGAATGAATAAAATTCAATTGCTTCTTTCCAGTAATTTTTTATTAATTCAAGTGGTATAATTTCTAAATGGGCTTTGTTCCCGGTGACATTAAATAAATAAGTAGTATAATTTACAATTTTTTAAAATAAATCTTATTATATTAAACGAGCAAAGTTTGTATATATATAATTATATATATCAGGTCGGGTTCTCGAAAACGGCTCTAACGATTTGGATGAAATTCACTGGTTAGGAGGGTTTTGTGTTGGACATTTGATCTGTCACGGTCTCATCTTCGGCTAAGTTGTTTTTGATGGGTTTTTTTTGTTAATTGAAATAATTATTTAGAGGTGGTTGTCTCGATAAAAATGTTTATTTACATTTTTAATCAATTTCCTTATAATAAATAATTGTTTTTTTTTTAATTTTATATCCCACAATAAGATTATTACAAATATTATTATATGTTAAAAATTGGACAATTTAATTGATTGTGGAATTGGAAAAGGAAGGAGGGTTAATAATGGAATTGGAATAATTATCGGAAAAGAGGTTTTTTTTCTTTAATTAGATTTTTCCTCTTATTTACAAACAAGGACTAAAAGATGATCAAGGACATTCGATGGTGGAGAAATAATCTCCGGAGTCGAAGCTAAAATACAATGTATACATTAATTCATGTAAAATAATTGATTTAATAAAATTTATGAAAAAAAAAAAAAATTTATTGTTGAGGAAAAGGAAATTGATTGGATTATGGAATTTAAATAATTATCGGAAAAGAGGTTTTTTATTTAATTAGTTTTTTCCTCTTATTAAAAACAAGGACTAAAAAGATGATCAAGGACACTCGATGGTGGAGAAGTAATCTCCGGAGTCGAAGCTAAAATACAATGTATACATTAATTCATGTAAAATAATTGGTTTAATAATGAAATTACATAAAAATAAAAACATTTCATTCTGTTAAATTCCGCAAACTTTTCAATATAAAATTAATTTTGACTAAAAAGTAAAAAATAAATTATAATTTAAAAAAACTAAAAATCACGCTTTTGTCAATAATTCTCTAAAAAGTACAAAATAATGTAATAACCTAATAAACATAAAGTCAAAAAGCGTGGGGCGCAGAAGCATGTAGTTTTAATTAATTTCGACAAAGTACCCCACGCTTTTTGACTTTATGTTTATTATTTTGTACTTTTTAGAGAATTACTGACAAAAGCGTGTTTTTTTGTTTTTTAAAATTATATTATTAAATCAGATTATTATTACTCAATAATACGAACGACTATTCAAAAATAAAATTTCACAGACCTGTGTAATTGAATTAATATTCATAGTAAGAATGACAAAGAGGGAAGCTATTCAAAACCACATTTATTATTTAACAGAGTATCAAATTCGCCTCCGATTATTTTTTCAAAAAGTAGAGTCTAAATAAGAGAGGATTTAAATAAAATTAAACTGGTATGTTTTAGCAAAGAGGGGAAGGGATTTAGCGAAATTCCACAGCGAGGGATTGGAATTGAATGTTGAAAATGAAGATAGAGTTTGAATTGAAAATGCTCGTTGAGTCCTTATGGCTGATGAAAACTAGAGCTTTCAAATCCCCGTAGAATAAGTAAATCTAATTAATTATTTTTTATTTAATTAATAAATTAATTAACTTGTCATAATTTCAACTTCTTAATTTTAATATAAGTGCTATAATAATATATATAATAAGCTATTAGGTTGTTTTAAAATAAATAAACCAATTAATTAATAAATCGAAAGTTAAAAAATACCTTAGTTTGTTTGTTTATTTTATCGAAACATAGTCTTAAAGGAAAATTACATTGGAGAGGATACTCTCCATAGTAATCGCCGAAGCTCGTAGACGAGTATGGCACTTGAAGAAGAAGGTTTACATATATTATACTTATATGTTGTATCTTCTAGATCAGTGGTTCTAAGCTTAAACTATACTGAGGACCACTAAAATTCCCGATTGGTTGATATGGACGATGAAAAATATATAATACAATATTTTTAATATTTGCAAGATCACGTTAAAGTTATTGAGCAAATTAAAATTGGCTTAATTATCATATTATATTAAACGAGCAAAGTTTGTATATATATATATATATATATATATATATATATATATATATATATATATCCAGTGGGTTTCTCGAACACGGCTCTAACGAGTTGGATGAAATTCACTGGTTAGGAGGGTTTTGTGTTGGACATTCGATCTGTCACGGTCTCATCTTCGGCTAAGTTGTTTTTGATGGGTTTTTTGTTAATTGAAATAATTATTCACAAGTGGTTGTCTCGATAAAAATGTTTATTTACATTTTTATTCAATTTCCTTTTAATAAATAATTGGTTTTTTAATTTTATATCCCACAATAAGATTATTACAATTATTATTATATATTAAAAATTGGACAATTTAATTGACTGGGGGGGGGGGAATGGAGAAATGATGGAATTGAAATAATTATCGGAAAAGTGGTTTTTTATTTAATTAGTTTTTTCCTCTTATTAAAAACAAGAACTAAAAAGATGATCAAGGACACTCGATGGTGGAGAAGTAATCTCCGGAGTCGAAGCTCAAAAACAATGTATGCATAAATTCATGTAAAATAATTGGTTTAATAAAATTTATTTAATTGACTAAAAATGGAGTTTTAAATCGCACAAATATTAATTTGACAATTTAATTGACGAACTCAAAAATTGTTATTTAATTAAAAAAAAAATTATACCGTATTTATTTATATACCTATATACTACACATAATCTGTGGACCACTGAAGGCTAGAAATGCAAAAACTGGGTGCGTGGGCGTGGGTAGATGTGGGGGTGCAGGAGGTGGGGTTCAGTGGTGGGGGGCCGGGGGAGTACGGTGTTTCGGGGGCGGAGTGGGGGTGTAGGTGTGGGGTGGGAGGGTGCAGGAGGTGGGGTGAAGTGATGCGGGTCCGGGGGCGAGGGGGGGGGGTGTTTCGGGGATTAATATATAGCTATTAACTGAAGCAAAAATTTACCGAGCATCTCTCGGTGGCCAGGTACTATTATTAATATACGGTGATTTTAAAAACCTTTTCACTGATCAGTAAATATTTATCAGGGGCTAGTGGTGGTGGTACGCGGAATACCTGTTGAGACGCACTGTTATAGCTGCTCCTCTTGCATCGTTTTAATAAAAAAAGTAATATTTTATTCATATAGTTTCACAAGTTCTAATCTATGGTATATGGAACATAAAACTATGGATTGTATCCAAATGTTTCCGTAGCGCAGAATCTATGCATGTTAGTTTCTGTGTGTGGGTGTGTGTGTGTTAGTTTTGGTTTGTGAGCGGGTGAGAAGGAGATGACGTAAACGGGGACCAACAAAAACAGAAACTGGTAAGCAAACAGAGGGGGAGCAGGCGTTTCTCCGAAACATAAATTAAGATCATAAACGTCTTAACGGCGAACTCTTATCTCGGCGGCTACTGCCTGTTTGTTCCCTCCCCGTTTGCTTCCAACACTTGGCTTATTCCTATACGAGTATACTATAGTAGTGACCCTTGGTTGCTAGAGGTTACCGATGCGTGCATATTCTCCCTCAGGGGCGATACCGACTGGATCGGACTTATCAATTGATACAACGCTCAGGACAAACCTATAAAAGCATTTATTACCCTGGATTATCGTTTTATGTATGAACGATGATTCTGTCCCTGTATTCTTTAGACAATCTCGGGTTTATTGCTAACTGACATACCCCGTTTTATTTATTTAAGAATAACTTAGCGAATTCAACCATTGAGAGTCGACCAAGAAAGCCACGAATTCTGATGGAGTGTGACTACTTACAAAGGCTCTTTGGAAATTGGAGGAAAAATTGAAAACTTTTTCAGACTCTTTCAGAAATTTTAGTGATTTTGTAATTTGTTTGTCAGCCAAACGAGTTGTGCTAGATACTGATAACTTGAAGCAATTTATTAACACAAACTTGTATGTCAAATTTCAGTTCATTATAGTTGCATCCGTTGGATAACTACCTATTTAACAATTCATAGTCCCTTTTTCTGATGATTCGGAAATGTTGAAGTAGAATACGGGAAATATAATCTCTTCTTCGTTTTGGAATTAAAAAACATTTTGGAACTAATATTAACTATCTCTCTACTATATCAGTGGTTCCCAACCTGGAGCGATCGCCCCCAAGTGGGCGATTTGGGTTATCAGGGGGGCAATAAATAAGTGGGGGCGATTTGGAGGCGATGAGTATTCAAAGGGGGAAAATTAAAATTAAAATTAAAATAGTACTGCACAAGATGAACCTTATCAAGGCCAAATGAATTATTCCATCATTCATCGCCAAGTTTGATATTCACAAGGTAAATATTGACCGTAAAGAGCTAATTCAGTTTCCAGTGTCAGATAACGAGACTCCTGAACTCCCAGAAGACAAAATCCTAATTTTTACTGATCACCTTAATCAGTTAAAAACAGACATGGAATCAAGATTTGAACATTTGACAAAGTTACAAATTCCGGATTGGATTCTAGATCCATTCTCGTTTAAAGCTGTGGATAAGCTTGATAACTCTGCAGACGCTAGATCTGACTTTGAGGCGAAAATCATTTTGCTATCAGAGCGGTTACGAGTTAGCCTGGGTGAAGCTTATGGACACTTATACACCACTGTGGTGAAAATCTGTAAAAAATGTACATTTTAATTTTTTTTCTATTTTATTTAAGAGTGACCGGATAAAACTGCTTCGGTTGTTATTATATACGGTAATAAAATTGTTTAAAATAATAAAACTCCTTTATTATTTTCACTTTACTTCAAATTAAAATTAGGCATACAATGAAAATGAAAACGGGACAATAGGTGTTAGTCAACCTCCAGAAAGGGTAGATGGGCCACAAAAGGTTGGGAACCACTGGATTATATCAACAAAAATGTTTTCAATATTAAAATCCTAATTTAAGTTATAAGGGTTTGAAATAACTGAAAAATTGAAAATTACAATCTGTATCCAAAAATTGTGATGCGAATGAATTTTTCTAAATACCAATTACTACGGTATTTTGTATTGCTTATTTATTGAATCCGATTATTATTACTCAATATTAAGAAGGGCTTTAAAAAAATAAATTTGGCAGACCTGTGTTATTGAATTAATACTCATAGTAAGAATGACAAAGAGGGAAGCTATTCAAAACCACATTTATTATTTAACAGAGTATCAAATTCGCCTCCGATTATTTTCTCTAAAATTAGAGTCTAAATAAAAGAGGATTTAAATAAAATTAAACTGGTATATTTTACCAAAGAGGGGAGCAGATTTAGCGAAAATCCAGGGGCTGGAATTGAACGATGAATGTTTAATACTTATAAAATGAAGATCAATTTAACATGAAAATAGTCGTGATTCCTTATAGTGAAGACGGAAATTTTATAAGGGATGAAAACTATTAGGATAAGTGTTTGAAAGCTTTTATTATGAGGGTTGTAAGGCCTCGAGGCAGCTGGTATCTAACTTTATATTGAAAGAAATGTTTCGATAGGGGCTGGTTTGATCATCTAGTTAATTAATGTTATGCATATATGATATCCTGTAAAGAAAAAGTGGAGAGACGACAAGGGTAGTTTTCTTCAAAAGCGTAAGAAATAAAAAGGTAAAACAATTTAACGTTTATATATAAAATTTATTCAGCAATTAATAAAAGGGAATGTTTTGATAAAAGTGTAGTGTAGAGTAGATTGATGTGATAAGAAGGATTGTATTTGGGATGGTGTAGGTTATTGAAACGTTGAAACTTCCCGTCGCAAATTGAATGCGCGTTTGGACTTTTTCAGCTGCTCGCATGAGGCATGCGGAGCTCAAGTGCCTGGATTGCCCTGTTGTGCCTCGAGAATTTATTTTCTTAAATAAATATATAATTATTCTTAAGGGCAATATTTTGGCGATCGGCTCCCTTTTGATGCTCGAAGGCCCCTTTTTGACAATAGGAAAGCGGACTTTACAATTCGGCTTCTGGACCTTCAATAAATGTGAAATGGCTCTTAAAGCGAGTCGTAAATAAATGTCAGATGGCCTTTAGCCCAGATGTGTAAATGTCATTTTAGCGTGGGAAATATCTAAAGATTAAATTTCAAGAAATGGGAGGAATGATTTTAAGATACACCCCGCTAATTAAGAATTTGGCCTATGAGAAGGAATCTTAAAATTTCGACTCTTCAAGCAGTTTTTGAGTCAGTTGAGAGAGTTGGTCAGTTCTATTTTGGAATCCATTTGGAGAAGAGATGAATTCAAGCCCTCCGGCCATCAGCTGGAGACAAGTGTATTTATAATTAACTAATAAAAATAATCAAAAGTAAATAATGCTCTTTCTTTGAACGATCTCTCCTACTTCAATTAAATCACCAATCAGCATCAGGGCTTAAACAGGTCGAATCGCTTGGGCGCGTCACCAGACCATACACGGGGAGCTATCTTCGAGATAAATCAACAAATCGCCAACCTTTCTCTGGTCAAGAAGGGTTGCAACCAAAAACTTAGTGTTGTCGTAACAGCCCTTCTCCGAATTATTCAGAAAAGTAAGTGCGGGTTTCTTGCCTCTGTGGTGAGCAAGGTAGTGTACATGTTTTGTTGGTCGCCAATCGATCGGGCCCCAAAAAACATGTATTTTGCTAAGCGCGGCTTAGCAATTGTTAGTGAAGTAAACCTTGAGTGGTTTTTTGACTTGTTGTCCAGAATAGAAGCTTTGCCGCTGATTAGGGCAAAGGAAATGGTTCGATCATGAAAAGACCTTCAGGATATTGGTAGTATTGCAGAACCTTCAGGATAGAAGAGAAAAATAATTAAAGAAATGAACAGGTAAGGATATGAATTTTAGCTATCAGAACATTCTTACCTTCAGGCCCATACAAGTTTAGCGTATAACACACATCGAGTAATCTAAGTGATGTTTACCCTTGGGTGGTTGATAGTATAAGAAATAGTGGGCGCATTAGCCAGGGTTTCGAAAACAAAAAAGGTGGTGGGGAGTGGAATTGCAAATGCCGACTATAGGGGTCCGAGTGAGTTGATAAAATGACTGATTTGACCATGGTGAAAAATTGTGGCAATTTTGAACAGTAAGTAAATTTTATTAATTATGAGAAAGAATTTAATTTTTAGGACAGATTCTAAGATTTTAATAGAAATATTATTAAATTGCGATATCAGAGGGGATTCATCCCACCAGGAGTTGAACCCGAGAACTAACATGCTTTCCGGGCAGTCAGCTCACACCCTCGAGATAAAAAACTTTCTCTGAATCTCAATATTTGTTATAAGCATAGATATTCTTCACTCCATTAATATATAACGGAAATTAAAAAATTTAGCTTGAAATGAAAAAAGTTTTTCATACAAGTCCTCCTATACTATATATAAGAGCCTAGATTAATTTGTAACAACGCTCAGAGAATGCTGCCGACAGGGAGCGCTGATGCCGTCGGTACATTTGCGGCAAATTTGAAATATAATGTAATTGTAATTTGAAATGAAAGATTCCAATTGATTTTAAATTAAGAAACATTAAATATATTGATAATTATTCCCCCCCCCCTCACCACTCAAAAATTAAATATTCAATTCGCTTTTCTTTGCGCACAGAAAAATAAATCAATCACATCTTATATTGATTTATATATTATTTGTTTATTTTTTAATAATTTGCCACTTTTTTCTAATTTTTTAAAAATTTAAATTTTGTTATTCTTATTTTTGGATTTTTTCAAAATTGAACGACTTAAGACACGCATGGCCGAGTTTATCATGTCAATACTGGATGGAACAGCCTGTTATACAAACAACACCTGATCTCTTTTAAATATTTGGAGCCTTATATCCATTATCGAATTTTAAATAAATGATATAATATAATTCTCCTCCTCACACGATCCCACTTATTTAAATAAATCTATTTCCACACAAAAAATATCACAATGCTGTAGATTATAGAAAAAAAATACTTCCAGATTCATATCTAGAGCTGTATTTTCGGGAGTTTACAGGTATACATTTGGAGTGTCATTTTTTAAGAGGAATAAAATTTTTGGACCAAGACGCTGCCCGCCAGGCATCTCAGCCCGGAGGGCCGAGCTTCGAGAGCGTGCCTAAGGCACGCACGAAAAGCTCGTTTTAATATAAAAGAACAGATTTGAGCATCTTATTTTTTTAAAAGAGTTTGAACCCGAGCTCATTTTTGAAAAACATTCCAACTCTTTTCAAAAAATAAGATGCTCAAATCTTTACTTATTAATTATTTTTGTTTTAATTAATAAATTAATTATGTTGTCATAATTTCAATTTCTGAATTTTTAAAACTTCAGAATGTCCTTCTCATCTTCTTTAACCAGTGGTTATGGTTGAGTATTAGTATAATTTGTTATTAGAACCATCAATAGAATTCCTTGACTTTTTAAACCCTGAAGAAGGAACGTCAATTTTGAAAAGGATGCGAATTACTTCCCAATAAATTGTTTTATTTATTATAGAATTTTGTTGATTTTTACTTTCACATTTATATTCTATAGAATATAATAGGAGAGTATTGCGATGGCCAGTCTGGGTCTTGACTTTTTGAGAGCTTCTATCTCAGAGATCAAAAAAGTTAATTTCATTTTGTAACTTCTAGGTGGAAGGAATCGTTGCCTTTAATAGTTGGAAACCGGATTTAGGATATAAAACCGAAAATTGTGGTCCCCTAAGGCCAAAAAGGGGTCCAAAATCCATTGGTGTCTTGACACTTGATAAATACACTAATTATTAAAAAAATCGTTGGAGCTGTTTTTGAGAAAATAAAAAAAAAACGAAAAATCTTTCATGTAAATGTCCACTTCCGGTCTTCCGATTTCAATGACTGATTTATTGCGCCACGCAGAGGGGGGCAGCCCTTTACAAAAAGAAAACAGATTTTTTTACAGATTCGAGCGCAACTTCTCATCAGCCGTCCAAACAATAATGCCAGATGTTGTGGCTATTTGTGATCAAAGTACATTTATGGGCGCCTATGACAACTCCAGAACCGAGGCCAGAGTGTTGGGAGCGCAAAAAGCGCCCCACAACTGTGCAATGCTATTAATAAAATAAACAAATAAACACTAGAAACAAAAAAAACAAAACAAAAAATATATATAAATAAAATTTAACATTAAATGCTAAAAAGTTCTTATTATTAGTTTAAAATGGACTGGCCACTGCAAAAAGGTCATCTGTCGAAGATGGCCAGCCCAGCAATGCACATAAATCTAAAATTATATTTTACTCAATTAAGGCCGGGCCCCGTCCTGAAAGTCCGCCTCATAAAACTGGAAAAGTTAAAAAGGGAACCTAGCATCGCCCTGAGTGTCATTTTGTTTAGTGTAGTTTTGGGGACACCCAGGGCGCGCAGGTCCCTGAAGGACCGGGGACACCACACCCCCTTCCACGATATTGTCGCCGCCAAAACGGTAACAGCACCGGCGGCGACTCCGAACCTCTCCGCGATATTCCCGACCAGACTGGAGTTGCAACTATAATAATTAATTTTGTTCTTGTTAGCAACCTCCAGTCCGGCGAGCGCGGAGACCACCTGGACATCAATGACCGTCACCCGATCTTCCGGCCCTGCCATCACGATGTCTGGCTTACGATCTCCGGCAGCACTGGAGTATAAATACTCCAGCTCCACCCTAGGAGATCTTTTTTAAATCGTCCGCCAGGCATCGGACAACGGCGTCGTGCCTTTTGATCCTCCCGTCGTGTGTCCGCCCACAGCCCTGGATAATATGGGCCGTCGTCTCCGTTTTGGGGCACCCGGCCCTACACCCCGGGACACCTCCCTCCCGCCTACCGCGACTAGTGCGGACAGCAGAAGGGAGAGAGCCGGATCGGAGGCGGCAGAGGTCCTTAAACGTGCCGTTGCTCAGTAGACCAGGGTAGTTCACCCAGGAGTACGACGGGGTAGCCCTCGCACAAAGTCCCAAGTCCTTACCGTCAACACTGTCATACAACCGGCGGGCCCAGTATTCCCCGGCTCCCTCCACGCCGCCAAATTTTCGGAGGGCATCGGTGGCCCAATTAATCCTTCTGATCACATGATGCGTCTCAGATGCAGCTCTCGCTGCATCAAAGCTCGAAGATGACATTCGGCTTATACGAGCATGTGTCAGGAGTGGAACGTGCCAACTAAAGGAAGGAACCCCCAAACCCCCGTCCCTTATCCTGGCGTGGAAGAAACCCTCTGGAGTGTCGCGAGGCAAATTAATGGTTTTTCTAATGAATGCCCGCACCCGGCGATCGATGGTGATGAGGTCGCCCACCGTAACGCCGCCTAACACCAGGGGATGGATACCTGTGGGAAGAACATGAAGTCTCAAGATCTCCATTTTTTGCGAGGCCTTCAGGGGAGCGGCCCCCACCCTCTCCAACATCTCCGCTAGCGGCCACTCCGAGGATACTAGTCCCGAGGTGCCCACACGGACTCCAAGGTAGGAAAAGGACCGACCAACGGCTAACGCCGTGATCGGCCCACCCTCCACCCTGAAGTCATAGTCTGTGCACACCCGGATCTTTCTCTCCTTACCGGAGGGAACCAGCGAGAGAGTCACAGACTTGGCCGCATTAACCTTCATCCCGAACATGGCGGCGCCGACCTCAAAGTCGCGTATCTGAGCCTTAAGGCCCACGGCCGTCGATGCCACAAGGACAACGTCGTCCGCAAAAGCCAAAGAGCCAACACGTACGCCTCGTAGGTCGTAACCGACATGAGGGGACAATCGGTCTAAGATGTATTTAGCAGCCAAGTTGAAGAGAAATGGTGACAATGGGTCCCCCTGCCTCACACCCCTCCCCAACTTGATCTTATTTGATCTTGAGCCCTCATGGACCAGCGTTGTTGTGCTGTCCGAGTATAGAGACCTGACCACGGGAACGAGCGCGGGGTCCAGCAGGTCACCCAGTATGTCCATTAGAGGTTGGTGCATTATAGTGTCAAATGCCTTTGAAATATCCAGGGACGCGACATGTAGCTGTTTCAGCTGAAACCTCGCATCCCTTATGATAGCCCCCAGGACCTGGGTGTTCTCCGCACAACCATCGGTCTTAACAAACCCCCGCTGGTCTCCCCGAAGCTCAACAGTGCTCTCCATACGATGAAGGAGAACCCTGCTAAGCTGCCGAGCGACCACAGAGTTGACCGTGATTGGCCGATAATGCTGTGGCTGTGATGGCGATGGGATCTTAGGGATCAACACGGTCCGCGCGCTGGACAGAATCCCTGGCACCCTGCCCTCCAGGAGTATCGCGTTAAGCAGGGCGAGACGCTCCCTATCTCCTACGCCTCTCCAGGCCGCAGGAGACAGACCGTCTGGCCCGGCTGCCGATTTTTTAAAAGAGGTGGTAGTAGTGAGCTCCTGGAGGAGAACAGGACTCGGGAGGACTCTCGGACGGTCGGAAACGGCGGAAAGGCATCCCCGGCAATCGCCCAGGATATTAGTCCAATAGGCGCTTGCCGCATCAAACCCCACGCCGCGATCCGAACCGCCCTCAAGGACCTCCTTCACTGCTCTATTCTTATCACGATGCCAGAGAGACTGCATCCTCCCATATTCAGCACGCTTCGCTGCCCGCCTCCCCCTCCGATCATTTGGGGGAGGCCGGGTGGAATTGCCTCCCCTTACACGCCTCCCAGCCCCAGCAACCGCAAGACCCGCCCCACGGGCCCGAAGCCATGCATCCAACAGTCCCTCCCACGGCCTACCCTCGAGTACGTTAACAACAATACCCCTCATGACAGTATCGCCCCCCGGGGATTCGCGATAAGCCCTAAGGGCGGCAACGAGAGGAGGATCGACATCTACGCCGACGGCCATCAATGATTCAGCAGATGGTTCATCATTTGCTGGGAAGGGGGTAACCGCACTAACACTAGGCAGATCTTCGGCCAGGTGACCATCACTAGCACCACTACACACGACACTGACATCCGACTCTTCAGCCCGACGGCCAGCAGAAGGTGCAGCAGGATCCGGCACACCACATGCCCATGCGGCTCGTCCTTCATTGTCACGTTCGGTAGGTATTGCGGGCCGACCCTCCCCCCCACAGGGTACATGCCCGCCGTCACAATCGGTGATGGGGACTGACTCCAATGCCAGCCTTTCAGCTCCCTCAACGGTGCCATCCATAAGGCACCCCTCGTGGCCGCCAAGGTGGTCTGGCTCTTCCCCGAGAGGTGGCACGGCGGCAACGTCTGATGTCTCCTCGGTGGTGTCATCCTCGTAGCACCCCTCGTGGCCGCCAAGATGGTGTGGCTCTTCCCCAAGGGATGGTGTGATGGCATCGCTTCCGACCAGATTGGCAGGGCTCCCACCGGCAGCTGACAGTTGTTCGGCCAGCTGACCGATGGAAACATTTAACAACCCTGACGGTCCGGCCTCATCAATCGGTGTCAGTCTTGATTGTGGCGGAGGCCCGGAAGAGGAGGATGCGCGTTGTTCGGCCAGAAGAGCCCTATAGGCTAGAGACCTCCTCTTCCCTCTAATACTCTCTAAGGTGCGACCCCATTCGGTCCATCTTTCGCGTAGCCAGTCGTTTATACGCCACTGGACCCCCGCCGGGGCCGAAAGCTCCAATTGGACGAGAAGGTTAACCTCCTCATCTGACCAGGGAATCCTTATATTTGGTATTGGGACAGCAGCATTCCAGTGTTCTTGGTGTTGTTGACGTATGTGCTGCCCCAGGCCCCTAATGTTTCTAAAGGCTCTGTCACAATGTGGGCACACTGATGGCAGATCCGCCATAATTGGGATTTAAGAAAAATGCCCCTCTACTCTACGGCCAAATGGGCCGTAGAGTCAAAATAAATTGAGTTAAAGGAGGGGACTTATAGGTCATAAAACCTCGCCAGTGCCCCTTTCTTGTGCACCAGGCAGGGGATGGCTTGCAGCGTTAGAGCCCACCTAACGCTGCCAGGTGCAACCAAATTAAAAGCTTAAGGTGTATACGCAAGATTGCACCTCGCAATCTACCCGGACCCAATATAGAAACCAAAGCAAATAGAAAATAGAAAAAATAGGAAATAGGGGACGAAGCACCCATGCGGCCCCCTGTGAGCATTACAATATCCCCCTAATAAATTAATAAATAAGCATCGTCTCATGTCGACAAATAAAATATGCAAAGATGAGGCAGGAAGAGGGTTCAAGTCCGTGTAATGAGGACTGCCCACGCCCGCCCCACTCGCAACCTAAATTAAATAATAAGACTAGTCGGTAATTTTAAAACTTACGGAAAATAAAATTGTTGGGGAGACCAGGGAAATACGTCAATGCCCTATGATGTGGGCGACGCATGCCCGAACCCCTCCACAAAAAACTATAATTAAATAACAATAATTAAAATTTGAGACAAGAATGACTATAACAACAAACGAAGGATAAAATAATAGTATATAAATACGTCATAAAATTAAAATGGGCTATAACTTAAATTAATAATAATCAGCACCTTAATAATAATAAGGTTGGCTGATAATAAATAATTATATAAATGACGTGACGGGTGAATATTAAAAGCAACAGATTAAGTTCATAAACACAATAAATGGCGCCAATAAACAGATGATAATATGCTTGAACAATACTAATACTCATCTCCATGGCAACCGAGAATGCGCCAACGAATGCGCGTTCGGTAGAAAAGAGATAGGAGCGGGGGGTGGGGGCTGGTTGCGGCCTACAGGGAGGTAATAGTTGTGCAAGGGGAATCTTCTCCAGCTCTAGTGAGCGACGGGTAGTTTCCATAGCAACGGCTGCGTGACGCTAGTGCGCACTCGTTGACCCATAGGTAGGAACGGGGGGTCGCCTGGTCGAGGGGAGCAGGGGGACGTAGGCAAGGGGACATGTGAAGGTGTGAGGGGGAAAATCCCATGCCACGCCAAATTAGTTTAACCCCCCAAAACCTCCCCTAGACCAGAAAAATAAAGAAAATAAGTTAGCCATCCGATCCAGAAAATTTTTCCGCACATAATGAGATAGATTTAAAAGGGTTCCCCCCACCCGTCACCCCGTCAGAATTTTTTGCCCTTTAAAAGCAACCCCTTAGGCTGATGGCCTAGGGGTTGCGGCTCACAGGAGGTAAACACAATGGGTACTCACCCCCAAATTTGCATCAATGTAGGTCCGGGCGTTCCGACATTATGGTCTTCTAGGCGAGGAGCTACAAAACACACGTGCACTCCCCACCAGATTCAAAAGCTTGATGTACTCCTTCTAGCCTATATCAAGCTTAAGTTTCGAATTTCGTATCTCTGAGACTTAAGGTTGCGAAACGCAGGGGGGGTAAATTCTTAAACGTAAAGATCAAGTTCCGGTTTTTCTATTTTAGCCAAAATCTTGTTATACTTCTTGTAGCCTCTAGATAGCTTAAGTTTCAGATTTCAAGGCTCTGCGACTTTCCGAAGACGAGATATGAACGATTAAAATATTTATTTTACGACACTCATAATTTACAACCTCATCCTTTAATTCAATCGGATTAAAAATTTGACATAACTATAAATTCATGACACTTGATAAATACACTAATTTTTAAAAAAATCGTTAGAGCCGTTTTTTGAGAAAAAACGAAATAAAGGTAGGAGGTGTAAATTAGTTGTGTCGCGATGACTTCAAATAAATGAAAATGCGAAAGTCGTGTGGTGAACACGCCAGTTGATTTTATTCCATATCAATTTATCATCAATTTTGTTAAGGGAGAATGGTGTAGAGTTCTTGGTGAAAAATATTTACTATAATTAAAGTAAAGAAAATTTAAAAAATATAAAATTCCTAGGTTACACAAAAAAATAAGCTGACGTGTTCTGATGTGGCCATACACTTGACTTTACCATACAACCTGGCCCCTAAAATTATTTATAATCATGTAGAGGGGGGGGGTTAGTTTTTGCATTTTTATATTTCTGGGGTCCCATTGATTATGTATACCAAATTTGGTTGAGTTTGGTAAATGGGCAAGATTTTCATTTTTTGACCCCCCCCTCCCCTTTGGGCGGTTATTTTTTGCATTTTTAGACTTCTAGGGTCCCACTGATTTATGTATACAAAATTTGGTTGAGTTTGGTAAATGGCCAAGATTTTCATTTTTTGACCCTAAACCCCCCCCCTCCCCTTTGGGCTGTTAGTTTTTGCATTTTTAGTCTTCTGGGGTCCCACTGATTATGTATACAAAATTTGCTCAAACGGTCTAGATTTTTAATTTTTTAACCCCCCTCCACCCCCTTAATTTTGGGTCGATATGCTCCAAAATCTAATCAGCTCTTAATCTCAATGGACCAAAACTACGTGTGAAATTTGGTTTTGATATTCACACTAGTTTTTGAGCTAGCTCATCCACAAGAATTTGGTAACGCACAGATTAACAGACTAACAGACATTTTGACAAAACAATTATTGTTTCTCTTTGTGAATCAACAACTCTGCTACTCTCGGCAAAACAAAAAACTTTTCAACTAAAACAATTATTATCTCAAAAAATATAATTTTTTCGTTGATCACTTATTTGGGCTTTTTTGTAGATCAAAATGCCATGGTTTTGCTAAATTTTTTTAAATAAAATAGTTTGAGCCGTTTTTGAGATATTTCGAAAAAAAGATGAAAAAAAAATACTTTTTTCATGCACGATTACAATACTTGACCATAAAAAAGGTTGAATGAATCGATACTATTATTTTTTTCTGAAACATACTAGGCAAATAGATGGAAGGAACACCTAGAAGAACTCTATGGAGAAGAAAAAACAATGAACCCAATAGAAGAAGAAGAATCTGTGGACGAAAACGAATTAGGAGACCCCATACTCAGGTCAGAATTCGAGACAGCTTTGAAGGAACTAAAAAATAATAGAGCACCCGGAATAGACAATATACAAGCTGAAATCCTAAAGAACTCTGGAGAAAAGGCACGTGACAAACTTTTTGAACTAATTAGCAAAATCTATAAATTGGGAATCATCCCAAAAGATTTCGAAAAAAACAAAATAGTCACACTTCCCAAAAAGACAGGCGCGGATAAATGTGAAAATTTCAGGACCATTAGCCTAACCTCACATGCCTCCAAAATCCTAACCAAAATAATCCAAAGAAGAATAGAACAAAGAGTTGAAGAAAATCTGGGGGAAGACCAGTTCGGCTTTAGAAGAAACAGAGGCACCCGAGAAGCAATTCTCTCTCTTAGACTAATAATAGAAAGGGCTTTTATCAGGGAAGAATCTGTCTACATCGGATTCATAGACCTAGAAAAAGCATTCGATAACGTCAATTGGGAAATTATGTTTAAAATATTAAAACAGGCGGGAATAAAATTCAGAGAGAGAAGACTAATCTACAATCTATATCAAAACCAGACGGCAATTATAAATATTGGTGATGAACAAAGAGAAGCCAAAATAAAAAAAGGTGTAAGACAAGGATGTGTGCTGTCACCCATGATTTTCAACTTATACATAGAAGAAGCGATTAAAGAATTCAAAGACAAAATTGATACAGGTATAGAAATCCAAGGTCAAAAGATCGCTATGTTAAGATTTGCCGATGACATTGCCCTTCTAGGAAGCAATAAAAAAGAATTAGAGGACGCCTTGAATGGAATTAACCAAATCCTAATAGAAGAAATCAAAATGAAAATAAACAAGAATAAAACCAAGGTCCTAGTATGTACAAAAAAAGAACAAACGAGACAGGAATGCATCAAAATTAACCAAGAAAACCTAGAAGGAGTTAAGGAATTCCGCTACCTAGGAAGTAAAATAACATGGGATGGGAGGAGCAAAAACGAAATTAAATCAAGAATTGCCCAAGCAAAAATGGGGTTTAATTCAAAAACAAAAACTACTATGCTCCTCCTCAATCAGCTTAGCAAACAGGAAGTTGCTATTGAAGACATATGTATGGAGCATAGCCATGTACGGGTGTGAAACCTGGACAATTGGAAAAGCGGAGAGAAAGAGATTGGAGGCTTTCGAAATGTGGTGCTACAGAAGAATGATGAATATCAAATGGATGGATAAAATCACAAATGAAGAAGTTCTTGGAAAAATCGGAGAAAGAAGAACCTTGTGGAAGAGTCTGAAGAAGAGAAGAGGTCAGATGATGGGGCACACACTGAGACATGGGGGACTGCTTAGGGATATCTTGGAGGGGGAGGTGGGAAAGAAAAGGGGAAGGGGAAGACCCAGATTAGAATATTTCAACCAAATAATTGGGGATATGGGATGCCAGACATTTAGAGAGGTTAAACAGCTGGCGGAGGACAGAGTCGAGTGGAGACGGATTGTTGCATCAAACCAGTCTTAGGACTGTATACTCAATGATGATGATGAAACATACTTAAAATTTTTTAAATTTTCTTAACTTAATTTATCATCAAATCTAAAACTTTTATTACTATTCGAGGTAAAAGTTAAACTAAAATAAGCCAGCATAAATCATTCCGTCAGTTGTATATAGAATAGTATTTTACAGCTGTAATAGACATTCATATTAAAAAAATAAATAAATAATAATAATAATAAATTAGTTCCGTAAAAACTTTCTGTTACTAAATCGTAAAAAAATGAAATTATTTGACAGACCGTTTAATTTATATGAAAATGGACAAGGGAAATAGTATATCAAAAGGGACAGGAAATGCCCTTTTAAACATAAAATCTATGAAAGAAAGAAATGGTTAAGTGGAATATTGTTCAATAAATTTTTATTGCAAATGTTTTATGGTCAACTTATTTAGATATTAAGTGAAGTACCTAATTTGTAATTGTATTGAAAATTTTTAAATATAGGTATCTATATTTCGTAAAATAAAAAAATTCTAATATTTTTATTAATAATTTGAAAGAAATAATTTTTAAGAAAAAAATAAAAACCGACTTCAAAAAATTAAATGCCACAAATAAAATACACTAAAAGGTATAAAATAATTATTATCTTATTTAGTTACAACTAAACGACGAAATATTAACATGAAATTACTTTTTGAAGTCGGTACCAAACAAACTATACCTATAAGCGAGCATACCCTCCAAACGTACTAAGTAAGATCCGTCGAGTGCGATTCATAAAAGGTATATGTTTGGGACCAACTTCAAAAAGTAATTTCATGTTAATATTTCGTCGTTTAGTTGTAACTAAATAAGATAATAATTATTTTATACCTTTTAGTGTATTTTATTTGTTGCATTTAATTTTTTGAAGTCGGTTTTTATTTTTTTCTTAAAAATTATTTTATTTTTCTCTTTTTAGTGATGTTATTAATAGTGATCATATCATCAGAACTTGATCAAATTAATATGGCACCATCCCCAAGACACCCCTATCGGATAAAAAAGAACCATCGAAATTAAACAAAGAGGTTAGGTCTAAACAAACCTAATAAAAAAGGTCTAATACCTATGAAGAAAAAAAAATGGGACCAATCGGAAGCTAGACTGGACCCAATGCAAAAAAAATTTTCAAAATCGGTTGGGAATTGGCGGAGATATGAGGTAACATAGGCACCAAAAAAAAAAAAAAAAAAAAAAAATTCAATCGAATAGAGAACCTCCTCCTTTGTTGGAGTCGGTTAAAAAGTGGTATGTTTTCCGGAAATGTCACTAAATTGGCTATTTTTTTTCAGCGAACGGTTTGAGCTAGAAAATTGAAAAATGGTTTAAATGTGCGGTTTTTAGCTTAGACCATGAAAGATATAGACACGCCCTGGTGTCGATTTGGTGAGGCCAACATCTCCAATAGAACTTGACGTCATCTGTAGGCAGGAACACCCAGAAATAGCATGGCCACTATAGGAATTATTATACATTGAGATAAATTTATCATGGTTTAGATTATTTATTTTGGATTCCAATAATCGCAAATTAATATTAAATTAATATAACCAAAATATTTATGCGATAACGTGACGTCATCTGTAGGCGATGTTGGCCTCACTTTACTCTGTGTGGAGAGTAGCAGAGGGCGTGTCTATATCTTTCATGGTCTAAGGTTTTTAGGATACCGCCTGTCAAATTTCCAATCATAATATAGACCAGTGCTTCTTAACCCTTTTTTAAGTCGAGGCCCCCTTGGAACCGAAGTCAATATGTCACTGCGCCCCTATTTTTTTTTGGTTAAAAAACTATTTATAATTTTGAATTCGATTCGCAGAGGTATGTAGTTGCAAATGGAATTTAAAATGCTTGATTTAAAAATAATTAACGGATGAAATCAATAGTCTATGTCAGTGTTTTTCAACGTGTGGGTCGCGACCCCCTAGGGTGTCCTCAGTAAATAAAAAAAAGGTTAAAAATATATTTTTATTAAGATAATGTTAATTAACGGACATTTGTAGGTTAACACAAGGCGTTTGGCGATGTAATCGATGTAAAAATATATCTGTTATCTACTCTTATTAAACGAGCAAAAATTGTATATTTATTTATATATATATATTTATTTATATATTTGTATCTTGGTTTTATTTTGAAAACGGCCCTACCGATTTTGATGAAACAAAATCTATTAACAAGTTTTGAGGATGAAAAAACGATCTGGCTAGGTCTGGACCTCATCAAAATTCATCTTAATTGATTTTTTTCATAATTAAACTAATTATTGATAGATGAAAATCTAAATAAAAAAATTAATTAGGCAAAAGTCGTATTAGAACCTGGGACCTCTTGAATCCGAGGCCGACACTCTACCATTGGACCAATGAACTATTTTAAAAATCCTTGCTTTTTTGATTTGAAATATGTATAATTGAATTAAGCTGAAAGAAAGACAACAATTAATTTTAAATCCAGAAACATTAAATATATTAATAATTATTCCTTTGCCCCCCCCCCCCCACTCTTCTAATTAAAATTAAATATTCAATTCTCTTTTCTCCGGGCAATTATCCTTGCAATTGTCTTCCTAATAAAATACTTGGTTGGTGAAAGTTATCACTTCTGTCGCACGTCCCGAGACGCACACATTTTTTTAATTTTATGTTTTTATTTCAGATCCTATACGATGTTTTTTTATTATTATTTTCTTATGTATTTTTTATAATGTTTATCGATATGAACGAATGTGGGCAAATTGGTGTCATCATCATCATCAGCCTGTCGCTAGCGACAATCCACTACTGAATATAGGCCTCTTCCATCAAACGGAAGGGGTTGGCATTAAGTCACCACGCTTGCCAGACGGATTGGTGACTAGGAATCAAATTATAGCCACTCAAATATCAATGCAGGGACTCGGACTCGAACCCGGGACTCCTGCTTAGAAGGCTAGTGTCTTTAAGCTCTCGGCTAATCCGATTCCCTTGGTGTACGAGTAAACAAATATACACATAATATGTGGACCATTAGAAAGATAGAAATGCAAAAACTGGGTCGGGGTGAGGATAGATGTGGGGGGTGCAGGAGGTGGGGGGTGCAGTTGTGGGGATCCGGGGGTGGGAGTGGCGGTTGGGGTGGGAGTGGGGGTGCAGTGTTGGGGGCGAGGTGTATGGTTTCGGGAGGGGGGTGTGGGGGTCAGGGGTTACCGAGCATCGCTCGGTGCCTCCAGGTACTAGATACTTAATTGTGTATTTAGACGATACCTAATTATAAAAATTAAAATGGATTTGATATTTGTAACATAATAAAATACAGTTTATAAACAGCCGGGCTAGGGGGCCGGGAAAATTTTATTCATACTAAGGGGGTCGCGTCATGAAAAACACTGGTCTATGTTATAAGCGGCCCACTACTTTAAGAAGCATTGATATAGACCTAGCATCAATATTTGTTCAAGTGTCATTGATAAAGGGAGAATTTCTCCCAAACATTTGAATTTTAATAAACGTTTCCAGATTGTTTTATAAAAGAATTTGTATTTATTTTATAGGGGTGCCCCTCCTAGCTTCATGAATCACCCACCAGTTTCATGAAAAATACCCCCCCCCCCGAGAAAAGTATCCCCTAATTTTATTCACTTCTAAAGAATTAGAAGACCTTTTTCATTAACTTTTCTTGAAGTTATAAGACTTGATAGTTTTTATTTTTAGCATATAATGCTAAAATGCAACAATTTTGAACCCCCCTCCCAGAAATTTTACTAAACTCGGCCTCTTAACCCCCCCCTCCTTGTAGGCACCCCTGTATTTCACATTATATTTTATGCGTGGTTCGGGACAATTTTTTTTTAAATCTCTCCAAAGGAAGCAAAAATGTTGAACATCCATGATCTAAAACATGTCTACTTGTTTGGAAGTAGATGGTTTAATTAGAATAACATATTCGGAAAAAGAAATTTTTTTCTTAAGGGATATATAAATCCTGTGTTTTTAATTCAAAGGATTTAATGAAATAATTACTTTTCTAGTTGACTTTTACAACACATACAAATGAAAAGAAAACGTTTTTACTCTTTATGAAATAATACTGAAATATTATGACAAGTGAGTTTCATTTTATTTTAAAAGCCCCCGGGTTGGGTGAGGAGATTTTTTTCTCATAGAATGAAGGAGATAGAACCCGTTGACATTGATATCGTATGAGAGGGGGTAATCGAGCAGGGCACAAAAGTCAAAATTCTAAGCTCTTTGTATGTTCTGGATCAAAGGTTACTCTTAAGGACCCTGCGGAAGAATTAATACAAAAATTAATTACCATAAATAAAATTCAGGAAATTTTAAAGACTAAAATGTATAAAATACAAAAATATACAGATGTTACGACAACACTTTAAGTTTTTGGTTGCAACCCTTCTTGACCAGAGAATGGTTGGCGATTTGTTGATTTATCTCGAAGATAGCTCCCCGCAGAAATGGTCTGGTAACGTGTCCAAGCGATTCGACCTGTTTAAGCCCTGATGCTGGTGATGGTAATTGAAGTAGGAGAGTAGGATGTATTTAAAAGAAGAGATTATTTCATTTGGTTTTTTATTGGTTAATTATAATTAATACATTTCTCTATAGCTGATGGCTGGAGAGCTTCATCTCTTAACTCCAATTGACAACTGACTGACCCCTAGTGGGTTTCAGCTTCAACTCCAACTCTCTGACTGACCAAAACTCTCACTGTCTGTCATCTCTGGGAGTTTCCAAGAAAAGACATCTTGATTGGTTAGTCCTTAATGAGAAGGCGTATTTTTAAATCATCGACCACTCCCATTTTTAAGGAAATTTTCCGTTAGAAACTCTTTTTTTGAAAGATCATTTTTTATACAAAGATATTAGAGCAAGTAGATTTATAATCAACTGTCAACTCTGGTATATGACTTATTTCCTATCATCATATAATTTTGACTAAGACCCAGGGGTCGGCGAAAAAAAGCGGAAAGGAGATATATAGGGGGTGCTGGTCGGGGGGGGGTGCTAAAAGCATTCGGGTCCGGATGCGTACAGAGAGGACCTCAATCTGGTTGCAGTGACCTTAATTAAAAAAAGAGAATTCTTTTAAGAATTCAAACAATTTACAAAAGCATTTTCTGTCCGCGACAAAATTATCGACGGGCACAACACAGATATATAAAAAAACTTATTTCGAAAAGTATTTCTTCTTCTTCAATCGTCATATTTCGATTCCGGGTGTCGGCGATTACTATGGAGAATATTCTCTACATCAGGGGTGTCGAACCTTTTGGCTTACACGGGCCACATTTGAAGAAAAAATAAATATTTCGAGCCGCTGTACTGTTTGGAAATTTCACCAATTATCAATTTGCTCTTGGTTGCAAAAATAAATAAACAAAATGTTTGTTGTTTAAAATTGTATAATTATTTAAACCGGGTCTTGTGTATAAGTATAACAATGCGGTTAAACAAGCTTGAATTTTATTAATCAATGAAGTTATATAATTTAAAGTCAAACAACAAATATTGATATTATTTAAACAATATTTTGTACTCAGGCAAAGAGTCATTTCTCTGAATGAATAAAATGATATTTAATATATAAGTTATATATATATAAATTATTGTTGATTCTGTTGTTGATTACTCTCAACAACAACGACACTTAATCACACGAAACGATAAATGAATATTAACCCCACGATAGACGATAAACGATAAAATAAAAACGAAAACAGAACATATTCCCTTCACTACACTTGACCATCTTTCCACATATGATTCTTTTCTTAAGCCTCCACGTGTCCTAATAGAATCCAACTCACGTCTTTCTCTCTTCAGACCCTAGGCTCCCTGGGCGTAACCGCACCAAATTTATTTTGGTTACACCGCGGATAAAATATTATAATTCTATTAATATTTGTTATTCAAAAAAGATAGTTAATAATGTAGAAATAAAAACTTTTACAAGAAATTTTTTTTTGTAGAGTTGTGTTATTTTTATGTCAAAAGGGTTGTTCCACATCTTCGGGAATCGAACTCGAGTGCAATTCGAACACTTGGTTGGACCACCGAGGTGACTTTTATAGCATGCTAAAAAAAATTTCGATTCCCTAAGAAGTGAAACAATACATCTATTGATTTTTCTATTGGTAAATGGTGTGTTATAGTGACCCTATAGAGTCACTGTAGTATAAGTACGGTGTTGCTGCCATGTGCTAGAAATTGAAACTAACGCAATTGGGTCTCTGTTAAACATGTCATATGCATAATCAAAGAATATTATTTAATAAATAGGTTTGGTTTTTGTTTATATTTCATTTAAACACTGACAAGGGCGGATCCAGGGGGGGAGGGGGAGACCGCCTCCCCATAGAGGCCAAAAAACGGCGGCCAAATCGACAGGGAATATATAACAATTTTTTATCTTTTTTTATTTTAATGAACTTAAATAAAATATGAGATATGAAACTTGTAAAAAAATAAAAAAAAACATTTATTTTTTTAAAAATTGAAAATAAAGTTCTATGTGTGTGTGTGTGTGTGTGTGACGCCTCTGCCCCCCCCCCCCCCCCCCGCTTGGACAATTCGATCGCGACACATTTTTGAGATAAAAAGTAGATCTTATATACATCGGGCACCTTATATACATTCTCCCCCCCCCCCCCCATAAAAAATTCCTGGATCCGCCCTTGAACACTGATCAATCAGCTGTCAGAAGACCCAATTGAGAGAGTTCAAGTTGTCACCACCAGTTGGCGTATCTGCAATTTCCAGTTACCAATACTAAGAATTTCGTTTAATTTGAAAAATATCAAATCATTAGATAAAAAGTCCTTGAATATTTGTAGCAAAGTAGCTCAAATTATTTATATATTTTTGTAATAATTAAATGCTCGTTTATATCAGGTCTCAGGTTGCTATTTAAAAATAATTACCAAATCAACAATATTTCCCGAGAGCGTACCAATTCTTAATTTTTTTCTCCATTTTTCTTTTAGACGCAAATAAGCAAATTTTAATTAATTATTTTTTGATGAATACATTCAAATTTAATCAAATCAAAATTTAGACTCAATGGGAATGCGCTCTGCGCGACCAATACTAATTGGAGAGCTAAATTCATTCAATTGATATTAAACAGATATCTTGGACGTATCGTATGAAACCTTTTCAATGGCGGTTTAGCGAACCAGAGGAGCATAATGCCTTGCAACAGATCACACAATACAGTATTCAGAGTTGTCAAGTAATTGGAAGGTTCTTTTTAAGGTAATGTTGCCATGGCAACAAAATCCTGCTGGCATTTCGTCATATATTCCGGAATTTTCTTGAAATATGTTATAGAATAGAAGATTATCTTTAGTATTTCTAAATAATACTTATACATTTATTACTTATTTATTTGTTATTGATTTCGAATAAAATTTCTTTAAAAATTGAGGATTTCCTAAGTTTATTTAATGCAAAATACAATGCTGTCTACCTAACAGGTCATTCAATAAGTCCGTGGGATAAATAAGAAAAAACAAAATTTTGACAAAACTCGATTTTATTATTCAACAAAGTTGCCTTCGAGGGCGATACAACGAGTATAGCGATTTTCCAACTTTTCGATACCACTTTTATAGTACGATTTCTCTTTCTCGTCAAAATGATCTGAAAACAGGAAAAGTCGCTGGGGGCTAAATCTGGAGAATATGGTGGGTGGGTAAGTAATTTGAAACCCAATTGATTCAATTTTTCATCGATCTGTGACACGGTGCATTGTCTTGGTGAAACAACACTTTTTCTTTTTCAAATGTGGCCGTTTCTTTGCGATTTCAGCCTTCAATCGACCCAAAAGTGCACAGTAATAGTCGCTGTTGATGTTGGTTCCTTTTTGGAGTTAGTCAATGAATATTATTCCGTTCGCATACCAAAATACAGACGCCATCTTACCGGCCGACTGTTGCCTTTGCTTGCTTTGGATTCGGTTCGTCGACTGCTGTCCACTCAGCTGACTGTCTTTTGGATTCTGGTGTGTAATAGTGAAGCCATGTCTCATCCATTGTCACATATCGACGATAGAATTCCATTTTATTGCGGTTTAACAGAGCCAAACACACCTTTGAAGTATCGATTCATTGTTGTTTTTGGTCGACTGTGAGCTCACGCGGCACCCACTTTGCACAGAGCTTTCACATACTCAAATGTTCGTGTAAAATGGTAAAAACACTACCATCTGATATCTTTATAATGTCAGCTAGCTCGTGCATAACCAATTTGTGGATTTTTTTATGTTCTCTGGAATAACAGCCGCATTTGGGCGTCCACTGGGCCTCTGCATCATTTGGTGCTGGTACGACCACGTTTAAATTCAGAAATTGATTGGTTGTCAAAAAGAAAATTAACATATATGAAAGTTTTCTCAAGGTTTTGAAGTTATTGTGTGATTAAACGTGTTTTTAATACTGTATTATTTATTGAAAATTCATATATAAGGAAGGTTTATATGTCCTCTTGTTTTGGGGGTTTTTGCAATCAAGATTTTTATTGTTTTGAGGGTTCGAAATATAGGAACAAAGAAGTTCATTCAAACTGAACAGAATTATAAAATTTATATAGCTGATTTATATAATAGTTTCTGTATGTAAGATGCCGCGGGAGAATGTTGTTTTTTAATACTACTAAGTCTTACTAGAGACTTAAGATGGCATGAAAATATCGGCCGAAAATGTCTCCATGGTGGGAATTATTAAAATCTTATGAAAAGAAGATATGTGTTATAATTGACCTTTCTCCTGTCCATAAGGGAACGACAAACGTTTTCCATGTGTTTTTAAAAAGCCTCATTTTGATTATTATAATAAAATAAACAATCATAGTAACTTTATCTATTTAACTCTAGTCTGATCCTTGCGTAGAAAACTACGCATATCCAATTTTGATTTCATTTTTTTTATTTAAATCGCTTAATTCAGGCTCACGAAACTTCATGACTTTTATTTTTTTATAATATTGATTAAAAATTAACTTTTAATTGTTTTAAATTTCCATCTGGAGTTAATATATTTAAAAACTTACTTTGTCTACCCTGCATGCATAGTTTTCATGCATATGGAATTACAATGTATTTTCTCGTTTATTCTAGTTTTTTAGAACACTGATATTTTGGTTCGATGATGTCATTAGCAGACGGCAACAAACATTTATTGACATGTTTGCACCGATACGTGAATTATTTGAGAAATGGTTGGACATTTTATCGAACTTCTATAATCCATCTGCGTGTATAAATGTCGACGAACAATTACTTGGTTTTCGTGGTAGATACAAGTTTCGTCAGTATATGCCATCAAAACCAGAAAAACTAACCGTAATTAAATATATTTCATATGTTTAATCAAGAATTATGTTCTTTTTTAATTTCTTGAAGTACCTATTTGTTTTAATAAAAAAAAATTTCCTCTAAATATTTTGCTTTGTGGATTGACCCTTCGCCCCCCCCCCCCCCCATGAAAATTTTCTGTCTACGCCACTGCTTACAATGGTTGGAACAATGAGAAAAAATAAACGAAATATTTCACCAAAACTTCTGGAATATAAAAAAGTTCCATTGTCTCAGTCTACATTTAAATTTACAGAAAATACACTTGTTTCGTATCTTGGAAGGAAAAAATATCTAAAATATAGTAATAAAAATTTATGTTTATAAATCTATTTCACAATTTAATTCAAATTCCTTTAAAATATTTTAAGAAAAAAACATAATTTGAATGACAAACAAGACGTTTTCCGTATGCGTAGATTTCTACGCAAGGATAATATTTGTTATTTTTTTAAAGGATCAGATGAGCGTTAAAAAATTTTTTGAAAATTTTTGAATAAATTTAATACTAAGCTCATCCGACAGGCAGGCTTTTTTACCGGATGTAGCGAGTATTATTTTGATGTTGGAAAGTACAACGTGCAGGTCATATTTTATTAGATATTTTATGGTATTTTTCATTTTTTGATTAAAAAATACTTTACTAATATGATAAATGAGAAAATAATTACAATAATGAAAACGTATTCATTCGCTAGATTGATTCTTAGTTTTAATAAAATTGCAATTATTTTGAAATACGATTTGATTAATTTGTGTAGGTTAGTGGGTGGAGGAGTGGCTCACTTTGATGAAGGGCAAAATGAATTGCGATGCGTTCAAAGGAATAAAATATTTGACGCCCCCATGTCTGTTGTAACCGGAGACTCGTTAAGCCCATAAGGCCATTGCTGGCGTGCAGAGTGATTTCTCCCTCAGCTAAGCAGCAGCTATCTCCCACGAGAGTGGCTAAAAGGTGAGCGAAACCTCACCAGCTTTTGGTTAAGCTAACTAGAAAAGACATTAATCCTAACTTGAATGGAAAATTAGGTTAGCTACAGCCAACCAGGATGGACTTTGTTCGGGGGGCATTAAAGCGGGGCGTTTGGGCATTAAAAAGTCCGTTAACGGGTTAATGGAGCGAATTTTGAAAATATAATAGTAATAAAAAAAATCAAGATGAGTGCAGGGTAGGAATAAAATCGAGTCGTAAAACGTCGACGTCGACGGAGGGTGTTTGTTATGTTCAGTGCTCGGGGGCATAAAGTCTACCGGGTACTAGGGCCAGAGACAAAGGGAGAAAGAAGCTCGCCAGCCGGGGTGGAACCCAAGTGGCGCCATCAACAGAAATGCGGCTGTCCACGAAAACAATCAACCCCCACGCAAATGGGATACTCAGAGACGGGCAACCTCTTCTTCTTAATAATACCACCTTTGAAATTGGAAATTAACTTCTAGTCAGTGAGAACAAACTTTCTTACGCTTATTATAGGTAATAAAATATTTAAAAATTAGAAAGAAACGAGTTTCTTAAGGAAAAAGTTTAACACTTTCAAGTCTCAGCACTTACACTGCAGTTTTGATAATTTTAAATGATAAATATCTCAATTTGATATTTGATATTCATTTTTTTTTAATTGAACGAATGTTTGTTAATGTATTGTAGCTAGATTGTATTGATGTTTGGAGGACCTAGCCACCGAGGACTTGTGCCTCTAAGCAGGCCGAGGAATCAAGATTTGTTTATTTATTATTTATTTAAGGGGTGCACCAAAAAGATAGAGCCCCCTATCGACAAGGTCGTAACCAGAAAAAATTTGAGGAGATGTTAGTTAATTTTCGTCGAGGGGGGGGGGGGGGGGTAGTTACCCATCGAGGAGTTAGGGGAGTATGGAAATACTCGTAGGATTAGGAGACATGACCTATCTGATGCCCAGAATGCTTTTTTTTATTAGAATAATATGTTTATTAAATTTTTATTGAACATTTTTTAGCAGAACAATTTAAATCACATTTGGTAAGAGAGAAAACTAAGCTTTCAATTAAAAAAATACTTTAAACAACCCCCCCCCTCCCCGAGCGATGCTGTGGGGGAAGTGTTTCAAGATCCACGTGCCATAGAGAAGCCCTTAAGTTAGGTTTTAAAACTTGCAAGGTAATTTTATTGCAACTTATTCCAAAATTTTTTTTTCAAATTTTACTAATTTTTTTAGGCGAAAGAAAAACCACTCTTGAAATTAAAACAAAAGAAAAACCGGCTTAAATGGGCTAAAAGTCACATTAATTGGACGAGTGATGAATGGAATTGTGTCCATTGGAGTGATGAGTCTCGTTTTGAAGTTTGTGTTTGGGACAATCGAAGCAGAGTTATTCGTCAGAAAAATGAAGCTTTCCATTCAGATTGTTTAAAAAAGAAAGTAAAATTTCTTGCTTCAGTTATGGTATGGGTTCAATGTCTGCTAGAGGTGTTGGAAAACTTCACTTCATTGATGGAATTGTAAACACCAATAAATATTTAGAGATTTTAACAAAATCGTTACTTCCAACAATGGTAGATGCATTGCAGAATAATAATAATTTTGTGTTCCAACAAGACGGGGCGGCCTGCCATACATCAAGAAAATCTTTAAAATAGCTTTCTAATCATAATGTTCCTCTTTTGGAGTGGGTGGCAACAGTCCCGTACTTGTCACCAATAGAAACTCTTTGGCACACAATGAAAAAGCTATTACGAATACAACCAGCTAGAAACGTAGTCGAATTAAAACACAAACTTCAAAATATTTGGGATACGTTCACTCAAGATGAGTGTCAAAACTTGATAAGTACGTTGCCCAAAAGAATTCAAGCCGTAATTTAAAATAAAGGCGACGTCACACAGTGGTAAATATTTTGGATTTTGTATGTTTTTCTTGTTTTTAACAATTAAAAAATAATTTTAAGTTAAATGTTACAATAAAATGTTTTAAATTGTTTAAAATGTTGTTCCAAATGATAATAAAAATAAATATTTAAATTAAATTTACCGTGAATTAGCATAATTTTATTTAAAAAGAAAAAATATTGGTGGGCCAATTGAGATGGGATGGGGCTTGTATTCACTACGAAAGAATGAATATCCACAATGAATGAAGGTCCACACCAGCAGAGCCTTAGATGCCAATGTAAGGATACTTACTCAGGAATGTCGCCCTGTTTTCTTGAGCTCCGTTCAGCTGCCTATCGTCACAGTTATATATAAATGTTGTATGTCAAAATTACCAAAACAATTTTATTGAAGAAAAATACTTATATTTGTTAGCTATATCTGGTCTCAAATTTTTGTATGTTATCAGTAGATAGAATTCAAGTTACAGATTAAAAACAAAACGCCAGAGGTATCAAATATTAGGGTTAATACAAAATGAATACAATGGAATAAGTGTTGATTTTTACATTTGACATTATAATATAACAGCGACAATATCTCCCATGTACCATGCACCCTATCAGCACAGATAAAGGCCTAAGCCACACATGACAGCATAGGGTTGGGGGGCTGATGATGGGATTGCCACATCCTTAAGTCAAAAATAAATACTTCAACTAAAATTAGGTTTCGGTTTGTAGTTAAACATTATTCAATTAAAGTTAAGCGTTTTGTGTGATATTTCACAATAAAACACAAATAATTTCATTTAGACAGATTATAATATCGTCGATAATAAGTAAAAATATATTTTTCTAGGTGGGTTTCACAAATAAAACAAATAAATGTTTTGAGTTTTTATCTCGATATATATTTTGGGTTATGAGCCCATCATCAGGAGTTACAAAAGAAAACTAAATATAAAATTGGAAACAAATGTATAAGTGAAGTTCATTGAATCCCCCCCCCCCCCCCCCAAAAAAAAACACGCACCTCGCCCACACCACTGCATCCCCACTTCGCACCACCCCACCCCAACCGCGCCTCCCACCCCCGAATCCCACCACAACTGCACCCCACCTCCTACACCTCCCACATCCATCCCCACCCCGCACCAAGTTTTTGCATTTCTCGCTTTCTAATGGTCTAAATTTTATGTGTATATTTGTTTACTCGTACACCAATTTGGCCACATTCGTTCATATTGATAAACATTATAAAAAATTAAATAGGAAAATAATAATAAAAAAATAATCGTATAGGATCTGAAATAAAAACATAAAATTAAATAAGATTTGTTTCCAAGTTATATAAAAAAAGCCATTTCAACCACTTTATTTGTAAACACACAAGTAATGTTATGATTTAGACACCTGTTAATTAAAAACAAACAAAATTTTTTTAATATAATGTATTAATATTTGCTATAATCTATTAGTGGGTTTTAAAATTAAAAAACCAATTAATAAATAAAAGATAATTGAAAAAAATGTAAACAAACTTTTTATTGAGATTTTCATCTATCAATAATTACTTTAATTAAGAAAAGATCAATTAAGATTAAATTTGTCGAGGTCCAGACCTAGCCAGATCGTTTTCTCATCCTCAAAACTTGTTAATAGAATTTGTTTCATCAAAATCGGTAGAGCTGTTTTCAAAATAGAACTAAGATACAAATATATAAATAAATAAATATATATATATATATATATATATAAACAATTTTTGCTCGTTTAATAAGAGTAGATATTCCAAGTTTTAAAAACTTCTTGAATTTTTGCATTTGTGAAAGAACTATAACTATTAAGTAAATTGCTTGACGATTTCCGGAATGAAGAAATTTCATTGACGATTTCAAGTAATTTATTTATTATTTTAAACATACAGTTATCTTAATCAATAGATCACAAAGATATTTAAGTGGCAGCACATATGTTCAAAAAATATAAATATAATTTCACAAATTAGACGTAACATTTTAAAATAAAAATAAAAGTAAAACATTTTCTAGTGAAATTGAATTGTATATTCAACATTTAATTCATTTTATAGAAAATGAAATAAATTCCATTAGAATCTTACAAAAAAATGACAAGATATTGAAAAATGCCATTAAAGCTTCTATTTAATGATCTCAAATATATAATTTTATTGGGTTGGTAGTAAATATTAAAATAAATTTTATTTTCGTGCACATTAATAACCCCTCTAGTTAGCGAAGCTACAGACACAGTTAGATAGTGAATGAATTTTCGCCATCTAAATTTAATTACGTTTTAAAAATACTATTAAAAAAAGAAGAAAAAAGTTGAAATTAACTTTCCTTGTTTATTATTCTAAAAGATAATTTCATCTAAATGTATCGGTTACTATGATACTATTTAATTTTTTTACTCGGAACATCCAGCAGTCAGGAATATGGGGAAAAATTATTTTCAAACATAATTTTTTCTCAAAGAAAAATGAATTTAGGTCTAATCAAAGTTTTTAATAGATACTAGTATGTTTAAATTGTATGTAGGTGGGTCCTTTCCCCTCGGGAATTGAACCCAAGCACTATTAAATATATATATTTGTTTGTATATTAGTTCAATTTTGAAAACGACTACACCGATTTTGATGAAACAAAATCTATTAACAAGATTTGAGGATGAGAAAACGATCTGGCTAGGTCTGGACCTCGACAAATTTAAGCTTAATTGATCTTTCCTTAATTAAAGTAATTATTGATAGATGAAAATTTCAATAAAAAAGTTTGTTTACATTTTTTTCAATTATCTTTTAATTGTTTTTTAATTTTAAAACCCACTAATAGGTTATAGCGAATATTAATATATATATATATATATATATATATACATATATATTAAAATTAGGAATTTGTTGTTTCTTTTTAATTAACAGGTGTCTAAATCATAACAAAACAGGCGTGTTTACAAATAAAGTGGTTGAAGTGACTTTTTTTAATATAACTTGGAAACAAATCTTATTTAATTTTATGTTTTTATTTCAGATCCTATACGATTATTTTTTTATTATTATTTTCCTATTTATTTTTTTATAATGTTTATCAATATGAACGAATGTGGGCAAATTGGTGTACGAGTAAACAAATATACACATAATATGTAGACCATTAGAAAGCTAGAAATGCAAAAACTGGGTGCGGGGTGGGGTGGATGTGGGAGGTGCTGTTGTGGGGGATACGGAGGTAGGAGGCGCGGTTGGGGTGGGGCGGGGCGGATTAGGGGTGCAGTGGTGGGGGAGATGTCTGTGGTTTCGGGGGGGGGGGTGGGGTCAGGGATTACCGTGCATCGCTCGGTGGCTCCAGGTACTGTTATATTATAACGAAAGCACAAAATTTTCCCTCCGTTCAACTCTATTGGAATAGTAAAAATTACTGCTTCACTGAAATAAAGATTCAGCATTGGACCATCCCGGAGACTATTCAGGTGTACCGGCAGGTCTTTACCGGTTTTTTAATGAAAAAAAAAAACAGATAATTTTGAAAAAAATGAAAAAATTTATTTATTCAAAGTATTGCCCATTTGATTCTATACACTTTGTCTATCTTTCTGACAATCTCAAAAAACCTTTTGTCTTTTGAGCCATTATGAGGCTGCCATTGAAATGGATACCGAGCGTTTTCCTGATAAGAATACACCCTCGCAACCTTCAAACTATCCATCGAGCCGTTTTTCGACTTCTTTGAAATTTGCGAAGTGTTGCTCTGCAAGCGCGTGACCCATTGATGCGAAGAGGTGATAATCGGACGGGGCCAGGTCTGGACAGTATGGCGGGTGCGATATACATCCCATCCAAGCGATTTCAACGCGGCTTTTACCGATTTTGATGTGCATTGTCATGCAACAAAATCACTTTTCCGTGTCTTCGGGCCCATTCTGGACGTTTTTTGATTGAGGTTTCAAAAAGTTTTTTTTTTTTTTTGCTCTGCCTGAACGTTCACTGTCTTTCACATCAAAATTATCACTTTTAAATTTTCGAAACCACGTGTCACAAGTTTTTATGCTTGTAGGATGCTCTCCGTACGTTTCTATCAGCAAACGATGACTTCCAGTGGCTTTTTTCTTTTGATAAATTAAGAAAAGCAAAGTATGCTCATTTTTATGCACGGAATTCGACATATTGATTGATCTTTATTATTAGCCTTCTCGGCTATTTTTTTTTACATTTATAGTTTACATTTATATTTTACATATAGTTTGACATATTAATTTACAATTTTAGGTACAAATAATATAATTCTTCACATTAACAGTTTCAATATAATAGGACATATTAATGAAAAATATGATGTATAGCTACAATAGCTAATAAAGATTATTATCTTTGTAAAATGTATTCTTTTAATTTTCGTTTAAATATTATAAGACTGTCACATTGTTTTAACTCTGTTGGAATGTCATTATACATTTTTATGCCTTCATAAAATAAACTTTTTTGCGCACTTTTCGTTCTTCTGAAATTGTATCATAATATTGTCTGCTTGCCTCGTTCGACCCTCCACTAATACTATTTTATTTCCTAATTCTATGGGCAGCATTCCCTTTATAATTTTAAAAATAAAAATACAAACATTATAGTACAACCTTTGCCTTATAGACATAAATTGTACATACTTGTAGCATTTCTTCCACCCTAGTATACCTATTACACTGTATTATTACTCTCATAGCTCGATTTTGCATTATCTGCAGCTTCGACAGCTGAGTCTCTCCCATTCCCACTAACAACGTCGCACAATATTCAAAATGTGGCGCTATAGTTGATTTATAGACTATACATCTAGTATAGTCAGATATGCTATTTCCTATTCTGTTTAAGAAACTAATTTTTTTCCCTATTTTCTTTAGCATGTAGTCGCAGTGATCATCAAATTTAAGTTCACTATCATTAATAATACCTAGATACTCTATCTTTTCCACGCGTTCTATTTCTGTGCCATCTAAAACCTTTTAGTATTGTGTTTTTCCTCAGTTCTTTTCGCTTTACTTTTAATTAACATATATTTCGTCTTGGTAGCATTCATTTTCAGTCCATTATTATTCATCCACTTTTCAATAATGTGTAATACTCGATTCAGTCTCGTCTCAATCTCAGCACTGCCACCCCCTTCACACTATATAATTGTGTCATCTGCAAACATTTTTATCGTGCATTCCTTTGGGCAAATCTGAATTATATCATTTATATACAACGAGAACAACAGTGGGCCCAATACAGATCCCTGTGGGACCCCGTACTCTGTTATAATAGATTTAGAGCATTGGTTATTAAATTTTTAACTTTTTGCGTTCTATTATTTAGATATGACTTTAACCATTTTAGCCATTATCCTCTCATTCCCATATTGATATAATTTATCTAATAATAGTATTCCCTATCTACTGTCTCAAATGCTCGTTTCTAAGTCCAGAAATATGACTCCTATTATTATTTCTCCTTCACTTATTGTGAGTTTCCAGTCATCAATAACAGTTTGTATTGCCGTTTCACAAGCAGTGATTTTTTCTAAATCCCGATTGGTGTTCCGTTATTATTTTGTTGTTTTCTATATAGATTTCTATTTGGTTTTTTACCACCAATTCCAATGCTTTTTCATAAATCGGCAATACATTTACTGGCCTCCATATTCACTTGCTTTGTTTGGTTTTTGCTGTTTTAGGAATTGGTATAATTGTTGGTGTTTTCCATCCTCGGGCATATGCCCCTGCTTAACGAATCATTTATTATACCCATTATCTTCTCTCTTTATAACTGGAGACGCTTGCTTTCGTTAAGTCACTACTTATTCCTTCATCGGTTCCTTTCTTGTGTGGCAAGTTCATATAATGATTCGTTCAACTTGGTGTACATCAACCAATTGCACAATTTTCTATCATTCCCTTGTTTTCTATAGTATAAATAGTTTTTTGACTGTTGCTTTCTCTATTTATTGTCTTAGTTATATCCTTAATACTCTTTGTATAATATAAATTAAATTTATCTGCTAACTCACATTCCTCTGTATTATTTAATATTTCAAAATCGACATTATGTATCTTCCTTGTCCCCGTATCTTCTCCTTTTATTATTTCTTTTAGAGTCGTCGCACATCATTCTCGGATTCATTTTTATTCTTGTCTATCATATCTTCATAATATTCTTCCCTTTTCCTTCTAATCAATCTGGCTACCATATTTCTTTCAAATTTAAATTGAAGCCAAGCTTGTTCGGTATTCGTATTTGGCGCCGTAGTATATGACAGTTCATCTCTTTTCTTCGTAGCTATTCTCATCTCTCGAGTACCATTTCTCTTCCCTTCCCATATTTTTTGGTATCCTAAATTTTTCTTAGGTGCAGTCGTGTCTAATGCACTCACTATGGCTCTGAACAAATTTCTCAGCTCTTAAGTTTAATTCTAGCTCGTCGTTATGTTCGAGGCTTGTTTCCACTGTACTGAGGAATTCCCCTCAGCGTGAAATTTACTATAATCTCTACTCGGTAATTTCTCTATATTTTTCATATTTTTTGTTTATAACAAATTCAACGCTTATACATGAATGATCTGTTATCTTTGGTTCATCATGTACCTACAATTTATATTAATATTAGCGAAAACTACATCTATCAATGTTTTACTATCTTTCGTAACTCTCGTTGCCGATTGGCAACATATTGTTTCATACCCAAACATAGCATTTCTGTTTTAATTTTTTCGTATAGTGTACGAGTCTGTCAATAAGTTTATATTAACGTCCCCCATCACTATACATTTTTTTTTACTATCAGAGTGTTCACTATCTTCTCTAAAAAACGTATAAAAAATCACCATACACCTGATGCACTCTCGGCGAGTGGTATACAACCGCGACTCACTCCTTTATACATATTACTTTTACTTCCACCGCAATACACCAACAGTTAGATATTATTTTTTCTTTTAATATTACTAGATATATTATGTCGTTTCTTACATATAACATGACTCCCCTGTGTTCCCTCTGTTTCTCCGCATCACATCTAGCGACACCATAACCCGGCACATTCACTTCGCTCATCTTCAATGTCCTCTATCAATCTTGTCTCCGAAAGCGCCAAGAACGCCGGCTTCATCTTCTTCATAATCTGGTGTTGAATTTCATCTTTATGCGCCATCAGACTTTGAGCATTCATGTATATAATTGATTCCCTCTGTTGTTGCTATTTTGTAGACTCCCATCCTGCTCTCTCTTTTTCTCTTCTTCTAACAATAATTCCACATATTCACAGAGTTATAACACCGAGGGGTGAACCGCGACCTAATATCGTGTACACCTACTTCCACTTCCACTTTCATTTCCAAGTAGAAGACAATAGATTAAGGGGCAAATTCCAAAATAATTCCACATAATTCCAAAGATCTGTACACCTAATTCCAATCGCTGTTCTCCCCTTGTATAACACTATATCGTTATTATTTTGCCGGAATGAAACTTGATTGGTTTTTGAGGTTAATGGCGGTAGAATAAACTAACATATTTATGTCAAATAATTTTATTCCATACTTACGTCTAGAAACATCTGTTGGAAAATCCCGTAAGGACTTCCCGGTACACCTGGTAAAAGCAAGGAAATGAGTGCCTATTTGAGAAAGAAAGGGTCGAATTTATCTCAAAATCTATTCGCGATATTTAATCAATTTATTAACGATAATCAGCTTAGAAAACAGGAAGTTGCTATTGAAGAAATATGTATGGAGCATAGCTATGTACGGGTGTGAAACCTGGACAATTAGAGAAGCGGAGAGAAAGAGATTAGAGGCTTTCGAAATGTGGTGCTACAGAAGAATGATGAATATCAAATGGATGGATAAAATTACAAATGAAGAAGTTCTTGGAAGAATCGGAGAAGAAAAGAACCTTGTGGAAGAGTCTGAAGAAGAGAAGAGGTCAGATGATGGGGCACACACTGAGACATGGGGGACTGCTTAGGGATATCTTGGAGGGAGGTGCGAAAGAAAAGGAAGGGAAGACCCAGATTAGAATATTTCAACCAAATAATTGGGGATATGGGATGCCAGACATTTAGAGAAGGTCAAACAGCTGGCGGGGGACAGAGTCGAGTGGAGACGGATTGTTGCATCAAACCAGTCTTAGGACTGTATACTCAATGATGATGAAGATGATGAATTTAGGTCGAATCAAAATTTTAATAAATATGTTTATATTGCATATAACAGGGTCCTGCCCCCTCGCGAGTTGAACCCAACCACTATAAATTCGATCTTTCTTTCTCAAATAGACACTCATTTCTTTGCATTTAATAGCTTTTTCTGTCTATGTGCTACGTTGAATAAAACTAATAAGATATACACTCTGGAATGGAAATTCATCCCTTGTTAGGAACCAAATTTTTCCAGTCTACTTAACAATACAAAAATTAATTCTATATTCTTAATTTCAATATTAAAACTAACTGTATTTTTATATCTAGAATTTTTATTATTTTTTAGGGTTTTTTTTTGTTTCCATGGTTCTAGTTGAAGGCTAAATGATGGAATGTAATTATGAAAATTAAAATTAAAAGAACATTCATAAAATTTAACTGACCTTGGTCATAAATTCGAATGATTTATTTTAGTTTTAAAGGAAGTAACTAGTTAAAAATTTATGAGTTTTTTTTAATTTATGATTTTTTTCTCAATGGAATATTTGTTTTACACAAATGGACTTTTTTAAATGAGTCGATTCATTGTTGAGCTTGTTTAATTTTAATGCCTTTCTTCTGAAAGGAATAATTTTCTATTCAAAAAGTAGGTATTTGGTTGTCCAGAGTAATTTAAAATTTAATTAGAATTTAAACTCAGAAAAAAAAGGACAATTTTAGCCATCATTAAAAAAAATTAATAAATAAAAGCCAATTTACTTTTTCAGTCAACGTTTTCGGGCAGCTACGGCTATTATCAGTCTTGGATCTAGATGTAACAAATTCATTGGTATATTAAAAAAAAAACTATCCAAATATTATATAAAAATCCCAACCAAAACACTCTGTGAAAAAAAACAGGCCAAGTTCGAAAAAGTAGTGAAATCTAGTGTGCAGCCAAGTTAAATTCAACAAGAATCTATTATATTAAACGAGCAGTTTGTATATATATATATATATATATCAGGTTGGGTTCTCGAAAACGGCTCTAACGATTTGGATGGAATTCACTGGTTAAGAGGGTTTTGTGTTGGACATTCGATCTGTCACGGTCTCATCTTCGGCTAAGTTGTTTTTGATGGGTTTTTTGTTAATTGAAATAATTATTCACAAGTGGTTTTCTCGATAAAAATGTTTATTTACATATTTATTCAATTTCCTTTTAATAAATAATTGGTTTTTTAATTTTATACCCCACAATAAGATTATTACAATTATTATTATATATTGAAAATTGGGCAATTTAATTGATTGATTGGAGGTTTACACCAATCGACTTGATTGGGGAATAATGGAATTGAAATAATTATCGGAAAAGAGGTTTTTTTATCTAATTAGATTTTTCCTCTTATTAAAAACAAGGACTAAAGATGAATAAGGACACTCGATGGTGGAGAAGTGATCTCCGGAATCGAAGCAAAAAATACAATGTATACATTAATTAATGTAAAATAATTGGTTTAATAAAATTTATAAAAAAAAAAAAAAATTTAATTGATTGGATTGGATTGGGATGAATAATGGAATTGAAATAATTATCGGAAAAGAGGTTTTTTCATTTAATTAGTTTTTCCTCTTATTAAAAACAAGGACTAAAAGATGATCAAGGACACTCGATGGTGGAGAAGTAATCTCCGGAATCGAAGCTCAAATACAATGTATACATTAATCATGTAAAATAATTGGTTTAATAAAATTTATATAAAAAAAAATTAATTGATTAAAAATTGAGTTTTAAATCCCACAAATATTAATTTGACAATTTAATTGATGAACTCAAAAATTGTTATTTAATTTAAAAAATAATTATACCGTATTTATTTATATACCTATATACACATAATCTGTGGACCACTGAAGGCTAGAAATGCAAAAACTGGGTGCGTGGGCGTGGGTGGAGGTGTAGGTGTGGTGCAGGAGGTGGGGTTCAGTGGTGGGGGTCCGGGGGAGGTACATGGTTCCGGGGGCGGAGTGTGTGAGTGTGGGGTGGGAGGGTGCAGGAAGTGGGGTGAAGTGATGGGTGTCCGGGGGCGAGGGGGGGTGGGAGATTAATATATAGCTAATAATTGAAGCAAAAATTTACCGAGCATCGCTCGGTGGTCAGGTACTAATTAAATAATCTAAGATTTTGAGTATTTTTTCTTTCGGAAACTAAATGGATAGAGTTTTTCCAAAAAAAATCACCTCTGGGCGTATAGCCAACTTATACAGAGGTGGGGCATAAAGATCTACCAAATATTGAAGAGGTATAAAAAATGAAAAAATTTAACTAGAAAAAAACTGAATATATTTTTGAAAAGAACAGAATAATTTGTTTAATGTGTTTTAAACAATATCGGACAAAAAAAGGGGGGAGGTGGGTCAAAAATGAAAATTCTAGCCCTTTCGACCAAACTCAATAAAATTTTGTATACATATTCTGTGGGCCCCAAAAAGAGAAGAAATGCAAAAACTAAAATGAGGGGAGGGTCAGAAATGAAAATTCTAGCCCTTTTGAAACAACTCAACAAAATTTTGTATACCTACATATTCTGTGGACCCCCAGAAGGCTAGAAATGAAAAATTAACCAAATTGTATATACATAGTTTGGAGGAAAGGGCTAGAATTTTCATTTTTGACCGTCGCCCCAATTTTGGTGGTTAATTTTTGCATTTCTAGCCTTCTGGGCTCCACAGAATATGTATACAAAATTTGGTTGAGTTTGGTCGAAAGGGCTCGAATTTTCATTTTTGACCCCCACCCTCCCTTCATTGTCTGATAATGTTTAAAACACATTAAAAAAAAATATATTATTTGTTCTTTTCAAAAATATATTCAGTTTTTTGTAGTTGGATTTTTTTCATTTTTTATACCTCTTCAAAATCTGGTAGGTCTTTATACCCCACCCTGTATTAAGAGAGAAAGAATTTACATATTTAGGTCAGAATCCAGGATTTTACCAGAGAATATTTTTATATATAGAGTATCAAAGGGATTCATCCCTCGTGATTAATTTTCCCGAGGGATGAATCCCTCTGAATAAGCAATATAAAAAATATTCTCTAGTAAAATCATAGATTCGGACCTAAATATATAAATTCTTTCTCTTAAGAATAATTAAGTTGAGAAAATAGTAATTTCAATTAAAATGCTCATTCTTTCAATTTTGTATGATAATCTAAATTTATGGATTCTAAATTTTTAATTTAAATTATTTTCATTAAACTTGGCTATTACGCATTATAGCGCTAGGGTAAATCAAATAATAAATTCACTCTACAAATTTCAGTCATTCATTTTAGGGGCCAAGTGTCGTAAAGTTTTCGTGATTAATTTTCCTCTTTATTAATTAATTCCCCAAACCATACAAAATTGCCAAATTTTATCATTCTATGATCAATACATATTTAATAAGCTGACGTGTTCTGATGTGGCCATCCACTGGACTTTACCATACAACCTGGCCCCTCACTTATATTTAATATTTAATAATATTATTTATAATCATGTAGGGGAGGGGTTAGTTTTTGAATTTTTTGACTTCTGGGGGTCCACTGATTATGTATACAAAATTTGGTTGAGTTTGCTCAAACGGCCTAGATTTTTAATTTTTACCCCCCCCCCTCCCACCCCCACCATTTTGGGCGGTTAGTTTTTCCATTTTTAGTTTCCTGGGGCCCCACTGATTATGTATACAAAATTTGGGGAGTTTGATATAAGGGACCTAGATTTTCATTTTTTGACCCTACACTCCCCCCTCCCCCATTTTTGGCTGCTTAGTTTTTGCATTTTTAGACTTCTGGGGGTCCCACTGATTATGTATACAAAATTTGGTTGAGTTTGGTCAAATGGCCTAGATTTTTAATTTTTAACCCCTTTCCACCCCCTTAATTTTGTGTTGATATGCACCAAAATCTAATCAGCTCTTAATCTCAATGGACCAAAACTACGTGTGAAATTTAGTTTCGATATTCACACTAGTTTTTGAGCTAGCTCGTCCACAAAATTTGGTAACGCACAGACTTAACTAACAGACAGACTAACAGACATTTTGACAAAAAATTATTATCTCGAAAAATATAATTTTTTCGATGTTCACTTATTTAGGGCTTTTTTCTAGAGCGAAATCCCATGGTTTCGCTCAATTTTTTTAATCGAAATAGTTTCAGCCGTTTTTGAGATATTTCGACAAAAAAGAAAAAAAAACAGTTTTTTCATGCACGATTACAATACTTGACCATACCCTGTATGGTAAAGTAAAAATGGAAATTTACCGCTTCATTTTAGAGGTTGATAGAGAGAAAGTCTAGGTTTTTTGATTTTTCCATTATTAGTATCCCAACCTCTACAATTATGCCAAATTTTAGCATGCTAGAGTCATTTGATATTTATCCTACAATCTTCATCCCTTCACTTTAGGGGCTGATAGATTTGTTTGTCCTTAGGCGGTCCCCCAATCTCTACAAGCATGCGAAATTTCATGATGCTGGAATGATTAGAAGTTCCCTGTAGATTTTGATGACACGTGTCAGTCAGTGAGTGAGTCAGTAAGGGAGTGCCAAAATTACCTATTTTCTCAGGTCCACACACTCAGATACCTATTTTTGCTATATTATTGAAATTTGGTACTCTCTACAAAGACCGATTACATACTTACATGTGTTTAATTTCAGCTTGGTATTCCAAACGGGTTCTGAGCTTCCGGGAGGTCGAAAAAGTGGCTCGAAATGGTTCGTGTAAATAGGATACAAAGCGTGTACGGCCAATGCTCGAAGTTGGCCTGACGCACGCCAGTGCGCTTTCTGTGGCATTTATCTTAGTGTGGTCTTTATTTTAACAAGATCGTGAATTTTTCCAATTTCACCTCAAAATCTCAATCAAGATCCGGAAACAAACAATATGGCTATAGTTTCAAAAGTTTGACCTTCATCATCACGACATTTTAATTATGAATATTTTATTGAAGGAGACAATAATATAAAAAAAAAACAAATAAATAAAACTTTCAATTTAATAAATATTTTATCTAAAATTTCTCTCGTTGTTTAATCTTCAACAGTTGAGAATCTCTACTAATCTGAAAGAATCGCTCACTAGCACATTTACTAAAATAACAATAAAATGTGAAAACTTATTTACGCTAGAGATGATCTTTTAAGTAACTAATAATATACCTAAAAATAAAATGTCCATTTATGCCTATATTATAATATCGCCTTAAAATCTCATACAGGGAAAATTAAGGGTGAAAATGAGTTTTAGACGTTCACGTTTCAGATATTTTTAAACATAATGATCCAAAGGAAAATTTTGAATTCAATATTAGGCCCAGCTAGGAGACAGGCTGGGCTACATAAATTAAAAATATATAAATTTATAATTGTCTCATTAATAAATTAAAGAATAATTAACATATTATAAGAGAATTAAAGATAAGAGTAAATAAATATTATATTTAATATTGATTTACTATGAGTTAAGGATACTAGGTCACTTATTTCACATTAAATTTCACAATTAAATTTAATGTGAAATAAATGACCTAGAATCCTTAACTCATAGTAAATCAATATTAAATATAATATTTATTTACTCTTATCTTTATTAAAATGTTTCACCTTGCACCAACACCACAATCTCTACTAATTATTAAAGAGAATTGTTTTGATCACGCTTTTTTAACAAGATATATATCGCGAGACTACTGCTGGTTGAAGCTATTGGAGTCTGCTGAGTCTTAAGTCTGGACCAAGAGAATGAAAAAGATATGATCCATTTAGCTATAATCCAACGTCATTATTGCGTTTAGCCCGCATGACACTTGGATGGATCACCAAATGAATTTGAAATCTGAGATGTTATATATTCAATCTCCCAGTCCAGAGCGCCCGATCTGTTAGCACGTATGTTAGGTGCTTGCCATTAATTAATCGTATGTTTCCTACATTTGATTCAATCGCGAATCAAATGTAGGTGATTTTTGTCAAATATTAAATGAAAATAATATCTGAACTTATATATTTCTAACTTGAAATAATTAAGTTAAATAAATGTATAATTTTCTCATTAATATATTAAAGAATAATTAACATATTAACGAGCATTGTTTTGATCACGCTTTTTAACATGTAGGAAAAATACGATTAATTAATGGCAAGCACCTAACATACGTGCTAACAGATCGGGCGCTCTGGACTGGGAGATTGAATATACTATATAACATCTCAGATTTCAAATTCATTTGGTGATCCATCTAAGTGTCATGCGGGCTAAACGCAATAATGACGTTGGATTATAGCTAAATGGATCATATCTTTTCATTCTCTCTTGGTCCAGACTTAAGAATCAGCAGACTCCAATAGCTTCAACCAGCAGTAGTCTCGCGATATATATCTTGTTAAAAAGCGTGATCAAAACAATCCTCGTTAATATGTTAATTATTCTTTAATATATTAATGAGAAAATTATAAATTTATTTAACTTCATTATTTCAAGTTAGAAATATATAAGTCCAGATATTATTTTCATTTAATATTTTACAAAAATCACCTACATTTGATTCGCGATTGAATCAAATGTAGGAAACACACGATTTAAAATATATTGTTTTTGATGTCAAATGATGAAATAAAGAAGAAGAAAAATGTCATAAGGTGGATGGACATGCCAGTGACGTCATAAGCTGTTAAAAGTTGCACTAAATAATCTGGCTACTTTTTTTTCCGTTTCCATGTGCTCTGTTAATGATCAGGCCATAAATAAGTCAAAATGAACGAAACTTAACACTCAAAAGGGTGAAAAAAAGCTGGCCGTCGGAGGAGGTTTTTCAGGTCACAGTCTGCTTGCTTGCTCTCTTTATTGCGTTTTTTTTTATATTCGACCTTTAATAGAAAACTCAATTTAGGTCCTCGTTTTTCGGTCGCACGGCCGAACAAAAGCAGGTAATGAAATCTCGAAAAGCCGCCCCCAGGAATCTAGCAACCCTCACTCTCTTGCGACTATTAAATAACCAAAATTCAGGCGCTTGAAAAAATTCTCCAATTTGCGACATCATTTGCCAAGGGAGTCTAAAAGATTGACGATTAAAGATAAAAAGTGATTATGGCTTAATAATATAATGGAAGGAAACAATTAATACTTTTTCGATACTAAAGGTACTCTGTTTGCAGTTTCGGTGAATTAATTATATGATAAATATTTAAATCTGATATTCATTTCGATTTAATATTTTCTTACTTAGAAGTCAAAATTAATTTTTTTCTAGTCTAAAAAACGTCTGGACTTGAATCTGGCGTCTTTGCGATGTCTTAGGTCAAAAAGAGAAATAACAGATATTTCTAAATAAAAAGATTGATAATGAAGTTCAAAATCTCGAAATTATAGTCTCTAACAAATGGAATACTTATATTGAAAATATGTTATTGATCATTTTTTAAAATAGTACCTGGAGCCACCGAGCGATGCACGGTAACTCCTGACCCCCCCTCTCCGAAACCCCATACCTCGCCCCCACCACTGCACCCCCACTCCGTCCCACCCCACCCCAACCGCGCCTCCCACCCCCGGATCCCCCACAACTGCACCCCACCTCCTGCACCTCCCACATCCACCCCACCCCGCACCCAGTTTTTGCATTTCTAGCTTTCCAATGGTCTACATATTATGTGTATATTTGTTTACTCGTACACCAATTTGCCCACATTCGTTCATATTTATAAATATTATAAAAAAATAAATAGGAAAATATAAAAAAAATAATCGTATAGGATCTGAAATAAAAACATAAAATTAAATAAGATTTGTTTCCAAGTTATATAAAAAAAAGCCACTTCAACCACTTTATTTGTAAACACACCTGTTTTGTTATGATTTGGACACCTGTTAATTAAAAACAATCAAAAAATTCCTAATTTTAATATATATATATTAATATTTGCTATAACCTATTAGTGGGTTTTAAAATTAAAAAACCAATTAAAAATAAAAGTTAATTGAAAAAATGTAAACAAACTTTTCTATTGAGATTTTCATCTATCAATAATTACTTTAATTAAGAAAAGATCAATTAAGATTAAATTTGGGGGGGTCGGGTAGGCTAGGCGGTAGCATGTCAGCCAGCTAACCAAGAGGACCCGAGTTCGAATCCGGCTCGAGGCATCCGGCTAAAATCTGACCCCCGAGGTAGAGACAAATTTAAAAATAAAAATAAATAGTATCGTAAATGGCTTATGGCTACCATGGCCGAAAAGCCAAAAAAAAAAAAAAAAAAAAAAAAAAAGATTAAATTTGTCGAGGTCCAGACCTGGCCAGATCGCTTTCTCATCCTCAAAGCTTGTTAATAGAATTTGTTTCATCAAAATCAAAATATTTAATCATTGTTATTTGATAATTAAATTAAATAATTGTTAGAAATTATTATTAAAATTTTTTTGAGATCAAATTGATTCATGTATTTTATTTATTTGATGTCGTATAAAAAAATAGTTCCTATGAAAGTTGTTCAGTTTTTTTTTGTAGTTTAAGAAGACGTATAGAAAAATATAGACTTCTATTTAAAAAACAGAAGTTGACCTCGAAATACCCATGAAAGCTTGTTTTAGGTCGAGAAACAATAGATTAGTTTAGTTTCCCCTTCGATATATAAACAAACTTTTATTTCAAACTTTTTTCCATATAATGCACTGTTTTTGAATTATAAGACTATGTCTCAAGAAAAAAACTTACCCGGTATATATGTATTATGTTTATTTGCATCAAGCAGAGGATTTTCTCTTATGAATCTTTTACAAGAAAGTATTCTAGTCAAGGATAATTTTTTTTTTTTTTTTTTTAATGCAATCGAATGCAAGAAGGGGTGCACCAGTAAAGATGTAGCCCCTATGGATCTCGAAAGACCCTTGCATTACCGAAGAGAAGGAAAGTTGATTAAGAGAGAGGGTGTAGACGCAGGTGTCTATGCACCCTGGTTTTGAAGGTTTGAAGATTATAGGTGCTGGGAAAGATAGAGGCTGGGAGAGAGTTCCAGTTCCTTGAAGTCATGGGGATATATGTATTCACGAATGAAGTGGTCCGGCACTTTTCCAATAATCGGATAATGTTCCGTAGCTAGATTTTTATATATAAAATACATTTATATATTAAAATGCTTCCTATAACTGAATGGGGCCTTCGAAAATGAAAACGCCCCCCCCCCCCTGCCCCGGTTTAAACGAACACAATTTTAATAGGGAAAGTCAATTGATTTTCATTTCAAATCTATCTCTTCAAAGGAGAGATGAGATGGAATATTCGCTTTTCTTTATTTTCCAGTCAATTGAGTCGAGAATTAAAATAAAAATAAAAGAAGAAAGATGAAAAAAGAAAAGCAAAATAAGAAGATTGCAAACAATTCAAAGTCAACTGACAAGCTAAAAAAAAAAAAAAAAGGAATCTCAAATCTATCTCACCCACTATTTCTCCTTTTTCCTATCTCCAATAATAATAACAATAAAGTAAAAAATAAATTCTTTATAAAACTTTTGAAAGGGATTTTGAGAAGATATTAAATCAGATTTTCGGTATATTTGACCGTCTTCAATATTCAATTTAATAAACGAGCTTTACATTCAACTAAACGTTCGAGTTCTTAGGGTTTTTTTTTTATTTATTTCATACTTGTTTTCCTAAGCAAATGAAAAATGAAAATTTATACCAAAAAAATTACAACATATCTGAGCCAGTACGAAATTTTGAAACCGAGTATTGGATTTTGAATTTCTATGATGAAGAAACAAATACATTCGACTCTCGATAATTCGATATCCAAGGGACTATAGGAAAAATTCGAATTATAGAGACTTCGAATTATCAAGAGGAAAGAAAATAATTTTTATAAAAAATAAATAAAACCGACTTCAAAAAAATTAAATGCAACAAATGAAATAATAATAACTCAAAATCAAATAAAATGCACTAAAAGGTATAAAATAATTATCTAATTTAGTTACAACTAAACGATGAAATATTAACATGAAATCACTTTTTTGAAGTCGGTGCCAAACATATACATTTTAAGAATCAAACTCGACGGATTTTACTTAGTACGATTGGCGGGTAAGCTCTATTACATAGTTTGTTTAGCACCGACTTCAAAAAGTGATTTCATGTTAATATTTCATCGTTTAGTTGTAACTAAATTAGATAATTATTTTATACCTTTTACTGCATTTTATTTTATTTTTGAGTTCTTATTATTTTATTTGTTGCATTTAATTTTTTTGAAGCCGGTTTAATTTTTTTATAAAAATTATTTTTATGTTTCTCTTTTTAGTGATAGTTATTAATAGTGACTTAATATAATAGCTTGCATGCATCTCGTAATAGAAAGCGTAGGGCGAATGAATCAGAAAATGATAATAAAATTCAATTCATAAATATAGAAATTCTCCAGAAACGTTTACGGGTCTTAAATGAACGGTTTAAGATTGATTTTTTTATAAAAGATTTTATTTATTATAATTTCGATTATTTGCTCATAAGAATTGGAAATTTACGGTAGTTCGTCATTGATAATATGATCAGAACTTGACCAAATTAATATGGAACCACCCCTAAAGGACCCTCTTTACAATATAAAAAGAATCATCGAAATCGGTTCATAAACAAAGAAGTTATGCCTAAACAAACATAGCAAAAAAGGTCCAATATCAATGAAAAAAAAACGAGAACAATCGGAAACTAGACTGAACCCAATGCAAAAAAACCCATCAAAATCGGTTCACAATTGGCGAAGATATCAGGTAACATAGACACACAAAAAAAAAAATCAGTCGAATTGAGAAACTCATCCTTTTTTGAAGTCGGTTAAAAAATTTCAATTTTTATATTAAGAGTTTTTTTTATATTTTTGAAAATATATATGAGCTTACATAGATTTTATATATAGGCTCAAGTAAAAAAGTAAAAATAATTAAAACGACAAAAAAGAACAAAACAATTACATATTTATGGGGAAAATGAGGAGTAAACATTGCTAGGAAAAATTCGAATTATAAAGAGGGGGAGTGACCTAGTTCGAATTAGAACGTTTTCTACTCCCTCTTGTTACGAAAAGGATTCCGAGTTATTGAGCGTATCAAAATTATTATAAAAAAAAATAAAACCGAACGAAACGAATTTTATTATCATATTTTCTGATTCATTCGCCTGACACTTTCTCTTGCGAGATGCATGCAAGGTATTATATTAAGTCACTATTAATAACATCACTAAAAAGAGAAAAATAAAAAAATAATTTTTATAAAAAAAATAAAACCGACTTCAAAAAAATTAAATGCAACAAATAAATAATAACAACTTAAAAATAAAATAAAATACACAAAAGTTATAAAATAATTATCTTATTTAGTTACAACTAAACAACGAAATATTAACATGAAATTACTTTTTGAAGTCGGTGCCAAACATCCATTTTATGAGTCGCACTCGACGGATCTTACTTAGTACGTTTGGCGGGTACGCTCGCTTATATAGTTTGTTTGGCACCGACTTCAAAAAGTAATTTCATATTAATATTTCGTTGTTTAGTTATAACTAAATAAGATAATTATTTTATACCTTTTAGTGTATTTTATTTTATTTTTAAATTATTATTATTTATTTGTTGCATTTAATTTTTTTGAAGTCGGTTTTATTATTTTTTTTTTATAAAAATTATTTTTATTTTTCTCTTTTTAGTGATGTTATTAATAGTGACTTAATATAATATCTTGCATGCATCTCGTAAGAGAAAGCGTCAGGCGAATGAATCAGAAAATGATAATAAAATTCAATTTATAAATACGTATAGAAATTCTCTAGAAACGTTTGCAGGTTTTAAATGAATGTTTACAGATTGATTTTTTATAAAAGATTTTTTTATTATAATTTCGATTATCTGGTCATAAGAATTGGAGATTTACGTGATTTCGTCATTGATCATATCTTTAGAACTTGACCAAATCAATATGGTACCATCCCTAAAGTACCCTCTTTCCAATAAAAAAAGAATCATCGGTTCATAAACAAAGAAGTTATGCCTGAACAAACATATCAAAAAAGGTCCAATACCAATGAAAAAAAACGTCAGTCGAATGGCGAACCTCCTCCTTTTGGAAGTCGGTTAAAAATACCCAGCATTTTTTCGATTTACCGAAGTTAACAGCCGAAGATTTCGAATTATCGAAAGTCTACTATATTGGAAAAAAATAATTACTATAAATGTTTTTTGTGTTTTTAAATTTAGCTATATATTTATCTATTTTTCGAAATCAAGTTTTTATTATACTTGTGTTTGCTGAGTGGCCAGCTTGCCATTACTTAATTCATTTAAACTACAAAATTCTTAATTAAAATGATATTTATTATATTAGAATAGTACTGTGATCCTCCAGATAGATGAAATTGATAAAATAATAATATCACTTTCTTTCTGATTTATAATTATTTTGGTTTGTTTTATTGAGACGTTGGTTGGGAGGCCACATTGACAGGACCAGTGCTATTTGTATATAATAAAATTATTTAAATTACTTTAGTTATATATTTATTACATTATATGATTTAAATATATTATAATTAATTATGTGAAAAAGACCTTCCAATACTATAGACTGAAATTTAGCGAATAATTTGTGAGATTCCGTCCAGATTGTCTCTCTCTTATGACTGACTCAGAAAAGGCCGAATATTTTTACTTCCACATATATATTTTCTATATCAGAGTTTCCCAACCTTTTTGTGTTGATGACACACTAAAAATATCTACAATCATTTGCGGCATAACTAAATATAAAAAAAATGAAGTAATTACAAATATTATTTCAAAGTTACAAGACCCATGCAATTTTAATTATTTGTCAAAAACGCTCAAGACGCATTTGACAATCTCTCCGGCACACAGGTTGAGAAACCCTGGCTTAGAGAGCCCAAAATCTACGTTTCTGCCCTTTCCCTGTACTAGAGATACTATCATGGTGTCTGTTCAGTCGAGGTGAAATCAATTATCCCCCTAAAGCCCTCTTTACGAGAAACGCTCAGCACCCCTTCGCTGTCAAATTGGATAAAAATCGAACAAGCGCTTTCGCCAACTCTTTTATTCCTATGACCACCAGAGACTGGAACTCGCTCCCAGCCACCGTCTTCCCCGCGACTTATAACCTTCAGCTGTTAAGACCCGTATCCACAAACACCTTCGACCCCTACCCAGGCCATAAAATCCCATATTTTCTTCTTTTCACGATGGAGGGGCCAACCCAAGCCTTTAGGAGTTGCACCTTTTTGGTGTAACCCCTCTAATTATTTTCATTAAAAAAAGGTGCCTATAGTACAGTGGCTAAGGCACTTGATTTTCGATCGAGTTTACTCGGGATCGAATTCGCCTTAGTCAGAACAATTTTCATCTTTAACAAAAATGCAAAGCGCCTCACTAAACCCAGAGTAAGACAATGGAAAATCACCCCTGTGAAAAATTAACAAAATAAAAACAAAATTAAATAAGAGTTGTTTCCAAGTTATATAAAAAAATGCCACTTCGACCACTTTATTTGTAAACACACCTGTAATGTTATGATTTAGACACTTAATCAAATTAATTAAGTTAATTAAAAAAAAATAACCAATTATTTTACATGAATTTATGCATACATTGTTTTTGAGCTTCGATTCCGGAGATTACTTCTCCACCATCGACTGTCCTTGATCATCTTTTAGTCCTTGTTTTTAATAAGAGGAAAAAACTAATTAAAGAAAAAAACCGCTTTTCCGATAATTATTCCAATTCTATATTCAATCAATCCCAATCTCCATTAATTAAAAAAATCCTAATTTTAATATAATATATTAATTGAATTTAACTTTAAAGGACATCATAGATATTAGAGAAATATTTTTACATTGCATATCAGAGAGGTTCGTCCCCTTAGGAATCGAACCCAAGCGCTAACTAAGCTTGCCGGGCCAGTAGCCAAACCCTTAAGACAAATCTCTCTCTGACATGCAACATATATAAGTATTATAGCTAAAGATTTTTCACTCCCTTCAACTCAAAGGGAATAGTGAAAATTCAGTGATTCTTTTAGTTTTTTGACAAAAAACAATTAATTTGTTTAAAAAGGTTTATATTTTATGTTAGTTGATGAATTGAATGAATTGTGATAGAAAAAAGAATACTGTTTGAAATGTTTTTTCTCGTAGTAAAAAATCCTGAAAAATAAGTTTAATAAATGAGGTGAGAAAAACTAACCTAACATACCATTGTACTTTGTAAAAATGATCAATAAAAAGATGTCTAATGGCTTTGTTTCGCTATTTCAGCCACTGAAGAAGTTGCAAAACAGCAACGAAAGGTATGGCATATTTAATCAAAACTTGTATTTAATTTAATTTAAAAAGTCTTGTCCAGCTCCCTACGATTCCTTTAATAATATGCTATTACCTATTAGTGGGTTTTAAAATTAAAAAAAACCAATTAAAAATAAAAGATAATTGAAAAAAATGTAAACAAACTTTTTTATTGAGATTTTCATCTATCAATAATTACTTTAATTAAGAAAAGATCAATTAAGATTAAATTTGTCGAGGTCCAGAGCTAGGCAGATCGCTTTCTCATCCTCAAAACTTGTTAATAGAATTTGTTTTATCAAAATCGGTAGAAGCGTTTTCAAAATAGAACTAAGATACAAATATATATACAAACAATTTTTGCTCGTTTAATAAGAGTAGATAATAAATAGGTTTGTAGTTTTTATTTATATAGTTATTTTAATTTTAAAGCTCACATTCACCTCTAAGTCCTGAACTTGTCACCTCCTGTCTATCAGGAATGTCTGGCTATCCCAGGCCAGTTAAATATTTACTTTCATGTTCCCACAAAGATAAATCTCTAAAAGAACATAAAAAATAATTCTCCACGCATGAGATGGTCCCATTTCGGGCGACCATAATGAACAATTTCTGGTACTGTAGCGAATTGTGTTAATGGCTCCAAGCTAAAAGTCAATTCGAAATGGTCAAGAATTTTCGTGTTCTTTTGATGAGTTGATAAATTAAAGCATGGCTAAAAAATGTGATAATGTCCAGGCTTATACTTTAATAGCGACAGAGGGAGAGAAAACCCAGACAGGCCATCGCAATACTTCCCCATTAAAGTCTATAGAATATAAATGTGAAAGTAAAGATTTTATTATTAGAGGTTTTGAAAATACAAAGACATTCTTTGGGATGGTGTCCAAAAAAGATTCCCTCATTTTTTTTTTTTTAATATTATTCAATTCTTCGTTCTTTTTTGCAAAACTTTTCGATAACCATATCAAATTAGGTACTCTATGAACATAAAATAATATTCTCTACAACTTTATTTCTATGGATTTTTTCATTTAGATAAGCCTTTTCAGAGCTAAAGACGTTTAAAATGTTACCCAGTGTGAATTTTTTTTCCAAGTTGGTAAAAATTATTGTTATTCGACTGTCAATTAGGCCCATTCCCTTTGATGAAATTTGAACTTTGAGGTAGTGGTTCTAAGAAAATTTAATATTCTTTAATTTTGATAATATGATGACTTTTTGATTGGGTGGATTGTTTTTAAGTTATAGGACAAAAACTAAAAAAAGTGGCGAAAAGATTCCAAAGGTCGAACAGACCCAATCCTGGAACTTCTGCACCCCAGGTTACTCGTAGGGCCGGTTGTATGTCACAAAGTAAATGCTTTTTACGCACTAACCAAGCGCTAGATGGTAAATGGAGGGGCTGGGATGGCCAATCAGATGACAGGCACTGAAAGTTTCTGTCATCTGATTGAGCCATCCCAGCCTCTCCATTTACCATCTACCCCTTAGTGGTGGTAAAAAGCATTTGCACTTTGCGACATACAACCGGCCCTTAATCCAACATCAAGGTCGCAATCTCTTTTGTGGATAAGAACCCTCGAAAAAAATTACGCAGTTATCCTTTAGGTATTTTTTCTTCTTCTCAACCGATTTTGAGCAAATTTTGAAATGGATTTAAAGAAAATTATTGGGTTGTCCACCTTAAGTGAGCTGGGTTTGATGATGGCAATCCTCGGATTGGGTTTCTCTGAATTAGCCTTTTTCCATTTAATCACGCATGCTTTGTTCCCCTCACAAAATTGTCCCAAGGGTTTTGGAAGTCGAAAACTTGAATTCTGCATACTCTCTTCAATATATACAAGATTAAAGAAAAAAAATCCAACATATTACCGCATTTAATGTAACTATCGCCCCTTTCGATGACGCCCTTCCTGGACTAGAATAAATTTTTTAAAATTATATTTTTTAAATTGATTTTAAAGACAAAGTGAATAGATATTCTATCTTCAAATTTCATCAGTTATTTTTTACTCCCCTATGCAAAGCAGATCCTGTTCTTGCTGCTATTTGCCACCGACCTTTATGAATGAAGGTAAAAAAGGTGCTTAAGTTGTATGTCGGATCTAAACTCGTCTGCGGAAAACTTTGCGCATGGCACTCTCGACTCTCGATAATTCGAATCTCATCATCCGAACTCTTCAGCTGTTAACTTCGGTAAATCGAAAAACTGCTGTGTATTTTGATAAGCTCAATAACTCGAAATCCTTTTCGTAACAAGAGGGAGAGAAAACGTTCTATAATTCGAACTAGGCCACTTCTCTTTATAATTCGAATTTTCTCCTCATTTTTATTGTAAATATGTAATTTTTTGTTCTTTTTTGTCGATTTTCATTATTTTTATTTGTTTACTAATTTAAGGTTCCACGACGGAGCTGCCCCTCTTGATTAGAGTAGTCCAAGAGCTGGTGACACATTTTGACTACGGATTTGACCCAACTAGAAATAATGTGTAATAGTACCGTCTATGATAGTTGTACAAGGAATGGCCAGTCTGGCTGGTCTAAGCAGGTGGACCAGGTAATGCGCATGGTGTGAGTGCGGTAAAAAATACATATGTGTTAAAAAATATTTTTGACCCACAATGAAATTATAAAAATTATAATTTATAGTCAATTATAAACATAATATATTTCATCCCAGACCATTTGAGTGGTGGGACGTGGAACCAGACCACCCAAAGTGTATTTTTACAACATGCAAAAAAATAGCAAAAATTTGGTTGAGTTTGGTACAAGAGCCTATATTTTCATTTTTTGACCCTACCTCCCCCCCCACCCTCCTCCCACCATTTTTAGTTAGTTTTTGCATTTTTAGATTTCTAGTGTTGCACTGATTATGTAAACAAAATTTGGTTGAGTTTGCTCAAATAGCCTAGATTTTTAATTTTTAACCCCCCCCCACTCTACCCCCCTTGATTTTGGGTCGATATGCACCAAAGTCTAATCAGGTCTTAATCTCAATGAACCAAAACTACGTGTGATATTTGGTTTCGATGTTCATACCAGTTTTTGAGCTAGTTCGTCCACAAAAATTTGGTAACGCACAGACTAACTAACAGAATAATAACCAGACATTTTGACAAAACAATTATTATCTCGAAAAATAATTTTTTCGATGTTCACTTATTTGGGTTTTTTTTTAATAGAGGGAAATTCCATAGTTTCGCTCAATTTTTTTAATCAAAATAGTTTCGGCCTTTTTTGAGATATTTTGAAAAAAGAAGGAAAAAAACAATTTTTTCATGAACGATTACAATACTTGACCATACCCTGTATGGTAAAGTAAAAAGTGAATATTTTAAGTGACCGCCCGGTGAGAAGGGCTTTTGTAATATGCCCCTTTCCCATCTTAAGATCATCATATTTTTTCTATGGTCATATGTGTTTGAAGGACCGAAACCAATACTTTATCCCTTAGAACTTCGCTATGGATAAAGTAAAAATATCCACTTATTTATTGTGTGTTGTCTTTCAATAGGAAACTTTTTTTTTTATTTAAATATGTATATATAGAGAAAGTCAACGCGGACGAAAGGGAGAGAGGAAGGGTTGTCCGCACCCCTCAGCTAGGCTAGCTTAAAATTCGCAAAGTTTTCCTAACAACAACAAAATATAACAATAAAAAATAGCCCAACGACGTCAATTTCCAAGTTCACCGTTGGGAAATCATATAGAAAAAATAAATGTATATCTATATAAACACTCAATATTCGGGAATGGATTTCTTTTTTAGAGCCAGGGGTCGGAAAATTTCCCGCCGACTTTTTAATAAAAGCAAAACCCGTTTGCAGAAGAGAAGCCCAAGCTGAATACAACTGCTTCAAGTTCATATCAAATTATTTATTGCCCGAATTTTCTCCTTTGCAATGATTGGCTTTTTATTGAAAATGGCCCTTTCTATACTTTGAAATGTTCTTTTTTTAATAATATACTTATAATAACTTATCATTCAACGATTTCTTGAATGGATTGATAACAATAAAGTGTTTTAAATTACTTTTCTCTACATATACATTGGAATGTTATTTACAAATCATCGATACTAAACAAGTAGCTTTCTTTACAATAAGTATTAAATAGTAATTTTATTTTAATTTCAAGCCTTTCACTCTTTAAATGAAAATATTTAGTTTGCCGAGAGAATCAGAGTTAATTATTTATTTCCTAAGGAGGAATCAATGAGGTTGTCCTCTGCTTGATATAATTATATACCTACATATCTTTTGCAAAAAACAAAAATAATTCTACGCATTAGTTTTGTCAAATTAATTCTTCTCTTATTAAACGAGCAAAAATTGTTTGTATATATATTTGTTTATATATTTATTTATATATTTGTATCTTGGTTCTATTTTGAAAACCGCTCTACCAATTTTGAACAAATTCTATTAACAAGTTTTGAGGGTGAGAAAGCGATCTGGCTAGGTCTGGACCTCGACAAATTTAATCTTAATTGATCTTTTCTTAATTAAAGTAATTATATGATAGATGAAAATCTCAATAAAAAAGTTTATTTACATTTTTTTCAATTTTCCTTTTATTTTTAATTGGTTTTTTAATTTTTAAAACCCACTAATAGGTTATAGCAAATATTAATATATTATATTAAAATTAGGAATTTTTTGTTTGTTTTTAATTAACAGGTGTCTAAATCATAACATTACAGGTGTGCTTACAAATCAAGTGGTTCAAGTGGCATTTTTTTATATAACTTGGAAACAAATGTTATTTAATTTTATGTTTTTATTTCAGATCCTATACGATTATTTTTTTTATTATTATTTTTCCTATTTATTTTTTTATAATGTTTATCAATATGAACTAATGTGGGCAAATTGGTGTACGAGTAAACAAATATACACATAATATGTAGACCATTAGAAAGCTAGAAATACAAAAACTGGGGGCGGGGTGGGGTGAATGTGGGAGCTGCAGGAGGTGGGGTGCAGCGGGGTGGGGGCGAGATGTGTGGTTTCGGGAGGGGGGGGTCAGGGGTTACCGTGCATCGCTCGTTGCCTCCAGGTACTAGGTATTAAAGAGATTGATAAAATTTATTAAATTTATTTATTATTTCGATGTTTCAATTATGTATTTTTTGTGTTAATTAGCTTAATCTTGTCAAAAATATATCTTCTTCTTAGAGTGCCATATCCGAAACGGGCGTCGGCGCCTCTCCACATATACCTGTGCTGAGTGTGTTTAGTTGTTTTACACAGATATACGGGACCTACTATTTAACGCCTGTTCCGAACGGCTAGTTTGGAGAGGTTTACTAGGCAATTTTACTCTTGGTAGGTTGCCGTTGCTTTCCAAGAGGAGGCGACTGCAAATATCTGCCGAGATTCGTTCTCGAACCAGCATACTTCGAGTCAGTGACCCGGCACTCTAGCCACTGACCCACAGTCGCCTCTCTACATAATTACATATAAAAATATTTTCATATATAATAGAGTCAGATATAACTAAGAGACGAAATATTGACAAAAGCAATATTTCCATTTATAACATATAGATAAATGTAAATGAAGATTTTTTTTCTTTTTTTTTACTTACATAGAAGGCGAGTGTGCCAAGGGCGAGGATAATAGGCAACTTAGAATACATTTTGATGTTGGTAAGCTAGTGAAAACCCAATCAACACTGAGGATAATTCAATGCTATTGCACTATTTATACCAAATTATCAACGAATTCAATATAAAACATTTATTTCAGATCATTGTCTAATTTCCCATTCAAAATACTCAGCACCAATTTTTTTCTGGAAATTACTATTATAATGTAATAATATATTAATGTATTTATTTCGATTACTATTAGAAGGTCGAATTTTTGGTAATTATTAGGATATTTCTAAAATAATAATGCTATCTGGGAGTTTAGTCAAATGCCAGGAGGTGTGCCCCCTAGACCCCTAAAATAATTCTTCATTTCAACCCAAAAAACTCCTAAAACATAGCTGTTGTAAATAACTTACTCTTAATGATGCAACTTATTTCATATTAGTAAATCCTATATATTTTATATCTCAACTAAAACATTCTGTGAAAAAACAGGCCATCTTCGAAAATGTAGGAAATCTAGTGTGCAGTCGAGTTAGAATTTGCCAAAAATAATTAAGGTGAGAGTTCAACTATCATATAAACTTAATTATTCTTGGCTAATTTAATTTGGCTACACACTAGATTTCCTATTTTTCGAATGGCCTGTTTTTTCACAGAATGTTTTGGTTGAGATTTCTCTTATTTTTGTAAGCAAATGAGGAAGGCCATTTTGGGTGGTTAGTATTTGCATTTCTAGCCTTCAGGGGGTCCACAGAATATGTATACAAAAATTGGTCGAGTTTGGTCAAACGGGCAAGAATTTTCATTTTGGCCCTGCTCCCTATTTTGAGGGGTTGAAAGATAGAACGTTTGGATTTTTAGAATTTTTCCTTTGTTTGTGTCCCAAACTCTAATAGCAGGCGATATTTCATGATGATGGGATGATTGGAAGTAGCCTAGAAGTAAAAGTACTCTCGATAGTGAGACCTTCGGGTTTCTAGGTCAAAGTATTGAAATTATTAAACATTTTTTTGTAAATTTTTTTATTGGTTAATAAAGTTGTTCACAATGAGAAATCAAAGATGTTATCTTCTGCTTGATGCAAATAAACATACACACATATATATCAAATATAATATATATGTATATACATTATTTATTTGTTTGAGAATATAGTTTCGAAGGCTTGCCATCATCATCAGTCTTTTTAATTATAAATTTTATTTTTCATGGGATCACTATCGCGTGGGATATTGAAAATTTTTGAACTTTTTTTTCTTTCTTTCTCCGCTGAATAGCCAGGTAGAATTAAAAAAAACAAATTTAAAAATTTTTAAATTTAAAATAAAAAGATTTTTTTTAATTCTACCTGACTATCCAGCTGAGAAAGAAGGAAAAAAAAATTCAAAAATTTTCAATATCAACGCGATAGTGATCCCATGAAAAATAATATTTATAATTAAAAAAAGACTGATGATGAGGGACAAGCCTTCGAAACTATAGTTTCAAACAAATAAATAATAAATATACAGATATTATAATTTCGACATATTTATTTATTTATTAATATATACACGGGCAGAAAGCCCAATTTTAATCAATTTATACAATAGAGTAATGAGAAAAAAATGTTTAACAATGATTTTAAATATTAACACAAAACAAATAGGAGTAAAAAACAACTATAAAATATAGATTCAGATACAGATACAAATATAATCACAAATATGAATGCAAATCTAGATATGAATGTAGATATAAATACAGATATAAATTAGAGAATTAGACATGAATACAAGATATAAGCATTTATAAATATAAGTACAAGTATATACAACGAAAAAACACAAACATAAATACAAACATTTATGCGCCAATCTTTCGGAAAAAATGATTTTTAATCTCATTTCTGGATGAATTCAATATAATCGAGAGCCATATTCTGATTTACTGTTCTTAATATGCGACTCATACCCGAGTGCAACCAGATATGAAAATCTACGGGTGGGAATTGATGATATATGTGTGTATGTCTATTTGAATCAAGCAGAGGACAACCTCTTTGATTTCTCTTTGTGAATCAACAACTGTGTTACTCTCAGCAAAACAAAAACTTTTCAATTAAATAATGTTGTTATTTAATTTAATTTAAAATTCGTAATTGAATTAGTTTCTCTATCTTCATAATCAGTTTCAATAGAGAAAATAAAGGGGTAGAATGGGTTGTTTCAAAAACCACATCAAAATCGAGTTACAAGACCACAAATATCCATACGCTCACACAAATCTACAGATCAAATACATAACATTCCATTTTTTTTTTGGGGGGGGGGTGCTCGAGGCTTTAAAAATATGAATAAATAGAATTTATTTGGTTAAGAGTCGAAGTTTTTATATGATTATCATTTTGTTTGTTTGCAGGTGATTTGTGGCGTGAAACGTGCAGAAATAAACTTCGCGAGGATCAAACGGACGTCGCAGAATAAATGACATGCAGATAACAGATCCAATGTAGATAAATGATGGAGATTTGAGCTGCTAAAAGAAGACGTAAGTTGCTGCTGGTGTATAAGGGCCGGGGAGGGGGGGGGCAAGTTAAAGTGATTTTTAGCAGACGAGATGGAACTCTTTTAAAAGAGAAAGCCTTCTTGAGATTTTTCATCGTTTTCTATTAGAAGATAAATTGCAGGGATTCTTCTATATCCGATGCCAGAAGGAAACTTCGTTTCCGACTTTGTTATATCTAAGGGAGTAAATAAAAATTCAAGCGATTTTTTCACATAGAGAATAAATGCTAAAATCAAAGAAAATTTAAATAAGAATAGAAATTGACATCAAATTGAATTTAGGGGTATAATGTGAACTTTCGTGAATATGGGGTAAATATAGGTAGTATATCTATCTACGCTTATTAAACGAGCAAAAATTGTTTATATATATATTAATTTATATATTTATACTAGCAGTACCAGGCACAGCTCGGCCCTCCGGGTTGGTGATCCTGGCGGGCAGCGTCTGGAGATGTGATTATTAGCTGTCCGTAATTATATGTTTAAAAAAATATATTTTTTGAATAATGAATATTGATCAAAGAAAGAATTTAGTATTTAAATTAAATATTATATAATTTTATATTTTAAAATTAATTTATCTACTAAAATTTAAAGAATTTATATACCTATTTGTCTACTAATATTTTTCGATTTTTTAAAATACATTTCAATATTTAAATTTATCTAAAAAGTGTCTCTAAATTAAATATATATAATAAGCTTGGAGTAATTTTTGGAGACGGACTGATAAGTGAATTAAGTGGATATCGATGAGGCAGTCCAAATTACACTATCTTTTTATTCATAAAACCGACGTTTCGGAGGCTATTCCTCCTTCTTCAGGGTTTTGAAAAGTCAGTGAAGGAAATCCAATGTGGCATTCCCTCTGTCTCCTCTTTCAGTGTCAGTAACAATAATATCTTGTATTTCATTGTCAGCAGAATTATAATGTCAAAACCCTGAAGAAGGAGGGAATAGCCTCCGAAACGTCGGTTTTATGAATAAAAAGATAGTGTAAATTATCTTCTTCTTTTTTTGGACTGCCTCATCGATATCCATCGATATATATATAATAATTTTAAAATTAATTTATCTACTAAAATTTCAAATGAGGCGCGCAGTAATAAATTAAGAATTAATCTCATTATCCCATTAAATCATATCTCATTAAAACTTATATTATAAATTAAATATATATAGTATATATATATATATATATATATTTTAAAATTAATTTGTCTACTAAAATTTCAAGAATTTATATTTTTCTTAAATTAAAAAAAAAAATAATTTTCGCGATATGAATTATTTCCAAAAAATTAAATATATATTAATATATAATATATTTTAAAATTAATAAATTTGTCTACTAAAATTTTAAATGAGACACGCCGTAAATCATATATTGTAAGCTATATAGAGGAATATATTAATATATAGAGATATTATAGATATATAATATAGAGAATAGAGATGTTTTATTTTTAAAATTTGACAATATAACAACTGACATTGAATATTAGTTGATTTTTCTCCCACATGTACTCCTGACAGCGCCACCGGTACTGTCTGACAAGGGCATTTATATATAAGAATATTTGTTTGTATCTTAGTTCTATTTTGAAAACGACTCTACCGATTTTGATGAAACAAATTCTATTAACAAGAGTTAAGAAAAGGAGGAAAAAAAATTGTTTTTCTATGCCTTTACTAAATAAAAATTTTTAAGAAAAAATAAAAACCGACTTCAAAAAATTAAATGCAACAAATATAAAAATACACTAAAAGGTATAAAATAATTATTATCTTATTTACTTACAACTAAACGACGAAATATTAACACGAAATTACTTTTTAAAGTCGGTGCCAAACAAACTATACCTATAAGCGAGCGTACCCGCCAAACGTACTAAGTAAGATCCGTCGAGTGCGATTTATAAAAGGTATATGTTTGGCACCAACTTCAAAAAGTAATTTCGTGTTAATATTTCGTCGTTTAGTTGTAAGTAAATAAGATAATAATTATTTTATACCTTTTAGTGTATTTTTTATATTTGTTGCATTTAATTTTTGAAGTCGGTTTTTATTTTTCTTAAAAATTTTTATTTTTCTCTTTTTAGTGATGTTATTAATAGTGATTATATCATCAGAACTTGACCAAATTAATATGACACCATCCCTAAGACACCCCTTTCGGATAAAAAAAGAACCATCGAAATCGGTTCATAAACAAAGAGGTTAGGTCTAAACAAACCTAATAAAAAAGGTCTAATACCTATGGAAAAAAATCGAAAAAAAATGGGACCAATCGGAAGCTAGACTGGACCCAATGCAAAAAAAATTTTCAAAATCGGTTGACAATTGGCGGATATATGAGGTAACATAGGCACAAAAAAAAAAAAAAAAAAAAAAAAATTCAATCGAATAGAGAACCTCCTCCTTTTTTGAAGTCGGTTAAAAAGAAGAAGGTTTTGAACACTACTGTGGAGAGAAGAAGGAAACATTTTATCTGATTCATTCATTGACAGTTTGAAACCCTGAAGAAGGAGGGAAAAATACTCCGAAACGTCGGTTTGAAAGGAAAGGAGGAAGGATTCCAATAAATTACACCTTATTTGATATGTGTTAATTTTTTCTTTCCTCACTACCTTTGGGCTGCCTTCCATTACATTCAATTAAAAGTTCTACCAGTCCGTCGCTCTCCAGAGAAAATTTCGTTGCAAAAAAATCTATTAACAAGTTTTGAGGATGAGAAAACGATCTGGCTAGGTCTGGACCTCGACAAATTTAATCTTAATTGATCTTTTCTTAATTAAAGTAATTATTTATAGATGAAAATCTCAATAAAAAAGTTTGTTTACATTTTTTTCAATTATCTTTTATTTTTAATTGGGTTTTTAATTTTAAAACCCACTAATAGGTTATAGCAAATTTTAATATATTATATTAAAATTAGGAATTTTTTGTTTGTTTTTAATTAACAGGTGTCTAAATCATAACATTACAGGTGTGTTTGCAAATAAAGTGGTTCAAGTGGCTTTTTTTTATATAACTTGGAAATAAATCTTATTTAATTTTATGTTTTTATTTCAGATCCTATACGATTATTTTTTTTTTTATTATTTTTTTCCTATTTATTTTTTTATAATGTTTATCAATATGAACGAATGTGGGCAAATTGGTGCACGAGTAAACAAATAAACACATAATATGTAGACCATTAGAAAGCTAGAAATGCAAATACTGGGTGCGGGGTGGGGCGGAGTGGGGGCGCAATGGTGTGGGCGAGGTGTGTGGTTTCAGGAGGTAGTGGGGGTTAGGGGTTACCGTGCATCGCTCGGTGGCTCCTGGTACTAGCCTATTAATTGTGAAATTTACTCGCACTTCATTCAGAATAAGAATGACATTACAGGTAAATAATTTATGAAGACCATTTCCAACATTTAGACTGCCCAGATACGCGTAAAGAGGACTAATATTTTTCAAAATATTTGAAATATCAAATTATTTATAACTAGCTGACGCTCGGGCCTTCGGTCCGGCATCACTAGCCCCTGGCGGGGAGCGTCTCGTTTTATGGTTAAAATTTAACTGATAATAAATGATTATATATTGTTTACCTGTCAAAATTGATTTGATCAAAAATTTAAATATTTTTAAAAAATAATAATAGTTTTGAAAATAAATTGAAAATGCAAATAATTAAAAAATAGGTATTAAAACAGTAAATGAATTATAAATTACTTGTCAAAATTGTTCCCTTAACCAAAAATAATATTTGAAAGATTTCCAAAAAGCTATTATCGGCCATCTTGTTTGTTTGCTTTTACCCCCAGAGGGACGCTGGCGTTGTTTCTACGAAAAAAATATTTTTTACATGCCACAGGTATGATATCTATAAAAACACTCGTATATTTGAATGGAATGTTGTGTGAAAATTTCAAAGAAATCGGCGAAGAACTTCGGAGATCCTTCAACGTATCACTTAAGCGTAACAGTACATTTTTATTTATATAGATTAAAGCATTTTACTTGACGAAAGTAGCAGAGTTTCTGATTCATGAGGTTTTCCTATGATTGATGTAAATAAACATATACCTACATATAAATATATAGTTTCAGAAGGTTTGGTCTTCTTCATCTTACTTAGTTAGGTACTTAATCGGCCCATTCCTCCGTGCGACTTCTTCTTCTACTTCCTTTATTCACAGGACCTTCAAATACAAGATCGGATATAGATAAATTCATTTTGTTGTTATACTAGTAAGCTGGTCACTAAACAAACGATTGCCAGTTGGCAAAGAATCAGCAATTGGATCAATTGCGAAATTTGATGATATCAAGAAAAAAATGGTAAATGTACTTAGGTAAGTAAATTTAAAAATTCACAAATAAAACATATTATATATAATACTATATACCTATAAAAAAGTTTTAATAAAAATTTGAAAATAAAAATAATTTATTCTGGGAATGAGATTGCGATGTCCCTCGGTGGTCGGGTATAAATGGGTGAACTTTATATTTGAGATATATTTTAAATACATTTGTATTTTCTCTATTTGGATTTCCAATGCTGAAAGTTATGGGCGTAGTTGGGGGGTGGGGGCAAGGGGGCAGTGTCTCACTACAAAACTCATTGCCCCCCCCCCCCCCCACACACATAGGAAAACTCCCTAACTACGCCAATGCTCTTGAGAAATAATATTTATAATTAAAAGACTGATGATAAATCTCAAGCCTTAGAAACTATAGACTCAAACAAATAAATAATATATATATATATATATACCGGGTGAGTTTTCCATCTTGAGACAGTCTTATAACTCAAAAACAGTGCATTATATGAAAATAAGTTTCAAATAAAAGTTTATTTATATCAGGGGAAATTAAAGTAAGCTATTGTTTCTCGACCTCGAACAAGCTTTCATGAGTATTTTGATGTCAAGCTCTGTTTTTTAAATGGAAACCTATATATTTCTGTACATATTCTGAATCTACAAAAAAAACTGAATCAACTTTTATAAAACTATTTTTTTATTCGACATCAAATAATAAAAAATATTAAATCAATTATATCTCAAAAAAAATTCTAATAATTATTTTTAACAATCATTCAACTTAATTATCAAATAATAATGATCAAATATTTAATTATTAAATAAATAATTTAATTATAAATAGTAATTTTTTTAATTTTACCACCATGTTCGGAGACATTCCAGAGTGTATCGCAAGTCTTCTGGATGAATTCCAGTTCCAATTTCATTATTTTGGCCTTTTTGACTTTCTTCATAGCCTTTTTTTATCAAATTTACAACACGATGAAATGAAGCTTTTGAGGGTGTATTCCTATCAGGAAAACGCTCGCCATCCATTTCAATGACAGCCCCAGAACACTTTTTCCACATTCACCGAATAAATTAAGACCATTTCAATTCTGTCTTCAACAAAAAAATGTTCCATTTTTATTATGGTAATACAATATAACTATCTACTGGGTTGACACGAGAAATAAACTTTTTTAAACTCAAGGCTTTTAAATAAATCTATTAAGTATAAATTAATCTCTTAAATCGGTGTATAATGAAGTTTTAATCTGATTTTAAACACTTATTTTCATTGTTGTGACTTTTCGATTTAATAAATATTTATTTAATAATTAATTATTTAATCATTATTAATTGATAATTAAGATGAATAATTGTTAAAAGTAATTATTAAGATTTTTTTGAGATCTAATTGATTCAATATTTTTGAATATTTGATGTTGTATAAAAATAGTTCCAATGTTGCAGTTTTTTTTGAAGATTCAGAATATGTACAGAAACATATAGGTTTCCATTTAAAATACAGAAGTTGACCTCTAAATACCCTTGAAAGCTTGTTCTAGGTCGAGAAACAATAGTTTAGTTTAGTTTCCCCCTGATATAAATAAACTTTTATTTGAAACTTTTTTCATATAATGCACTGTTTTTGAGTTATAAGACTGTCTCAAGATAAAAAACTCACCCGGTATATATATATATGTGCATGTTTAAGCAGTCTCTTTGTTTCTCTTTATTATGTACCTATAATATGTTTTGTAGGAGACAATAAAAGAGTGTGTCTTCTGCTGAAATTATAAATTTTATTTATAACGAGACTATAGTTTCGAGGGCTTTGCCCTCTTCATTAGTCTATTACAATTGATTCACAGGAATTAATGTATGAATCAATTCTAATAGACTGATGAAGAGAGAAAAGCCCTCGAAAGAAAAGTCTCGTTATAAATAAAAATTATAATTTCAGCAGAAGACCACTCTTTATTTGTCTCCTTCAATATATAAAAATTCTGCTACCCTCGGCAAAAAACTTTCAATATAATATGTTTATAGCTTATAGACTATTCCCTTTGAGTTGAAGGGAATGAAAAATCTTTAGCTATAATACTTATATATGTTGCATGTCAGAGAGATTTGTCTTAAGGGTTTGGCCAACGGCCCGGAAAGCTTAGTTAGCGCTTGGGTTCGATTCCTAAGGGGACGAACCACTCTGATATGCAATGTAAAAATATTTCTCTAATATCTATGATTGGTCCTTAAAAGTTAAATTCATTTATTAATATTATATACTGGGTTGATTTTTGAAATAATTTCCATCTTTTTTCAAAAAAAGACACTCAAAAAGATACTTAAATCTTTGCTTTCAATGTAAAATTAAATATATTGATAATTATTCCTCCCCCTTTTCACCACTCAAAAATTAAATATTCAATTTGCTTTTCTTTGCGCACAGAAGAGGAATATATTACATTTTATTTGATTTATATACTTTATTATTTGTTTATTTTTTAATAATTTGCCACTTTTTTAAAAATCTAAATTTTATTATTCTTATTTTTTGATTTTTACAAAATTGAACGACTTAAAGACGCATGCCCGTAGTTTCTCATGGCAATACTGGATGGAGCAGCTTGTCATACAAACAACACCTGATCTCTTTTAAATATTTAGAGCCTTATATCGATTATCGATCCCAAATTTTAAAAAAATGATATAATATAATTCTCCTCCTCAAACGATCCCACTTATTTAAATAAATATATTTCCACACAAAAAATATCACAATGCTGTAGATTATAGAAAAAAAAATACTTCCAGATTCATATCTAGAGCCTCATTTCTGTATGCTGTGTCAGGCCGAAAATGAGGCGAAACTTTGAAGAGACTATGTATTTTCCGGAGTTTACAGGTATACATTTGGAGTGTGGTTTTTTAAGTAGGAACAAAAATTTTTGACCGAGACGCCGCCCGCCAGGGCACGCATGAAAATCTCGTATAATATTTTTATTTGTATCAAGCAGAAGACAACGTCATTGATTTCACTTTATGCATCAATTCTGCTACTCTCTGCAAAACAAAATCTTTTCAATTAAAAATGTTTCGCTTAATTGGTTAGTAGGCCAGCCTGGCAAGTTTTTGCCCAAGAGACAATAAATTATCGAACGAGAACCTGAATGGTTTACTTCTTCTGTATCTGGTTACAGCTTTATTCCAGGGTATTTATCTCCTAATGCAAATCCCTGGTGACTTGAAAAAGACTGGTTTTCATTAGGGCAGATGTTTTGAACGCAAGGACATTATACTAAGTATGGATCAAGTATTAAGAATCAGGCAAATCAAACTTGTTTATATATACACACACGTATTTCGCAAATTCACAAATACAATAGTCCTTTGAGGAGGATATTTCTAGTGATATTTAAAGCCAGCGAAATGAGAGGAGGACTTTTCAAAGGGATGCTAATAGGAAGCTAAGGATTTTTTCAAAAGCGGAAGTGGGCAGCTGGTCGCAGGAACCGAAGAACGGAAGTTTCCCGGTTAAACCCTCGAAATTGGCTTAAGATGTCCGAATATCTATCCCAGGACAGGAGAAAGCTCTTTACGATGTAGTAGTATTTAAATGAATCAGACTCCCTTCCTAAAGATAGGTAACCTACCCTTAAAGCTCTTCAACGAATCAATAGCATCAAAAGTATTATCCTCCGACAAGTTTTTTTTTTAATAATTATTCTCGAAAAGAAGAAATAAATCCTACCGATGGAATTTTCACCGTTTTAATGAGAGTTAGATTCGAGAAAAGTTTCGAGATCTAAAAAAAAAATCATCTCTTTTTAATGAATAAGATTTGTACAAGATCTATAAATAATAGATTTTTCATCCCTCCCGAAATTCTCCCAGAATCTGCCCCTAAATTTTGAAAGTATTTGATTTAAAATTTTTTTAGTTTAATGTTATTTATCAAGGCTTTTTAATGTAAAGAGATACTAAATTGTATATCTATCTACTCTTATTAAACGAGCAAATATTGTATATTTGTTTATATATATATATATTTGTATCATTGTTCTATTTCGAAAACGGCTTTACCGATTTTGATGAAATTCACGGGTTAGGGGTTTGTGGCGCTTCACAAAACTGTCGATAGAGCGCGCCACATATTCAATGACTTTCAACACAAAAGTTGTATTTTAACAGAAAAACAAACAAATATACAAAAATATCGATATTTGTAATATATATCACATACATGCAACCATATGTAAAGATTTATCATAAATAAATTACCACCAAGGCGAGGGATAAATTTTGCAATGCAAGAAATAAACAGGTCAATTTCAGAAGTGATAAATATGTCCATTTTGATTAAATATAAGTTATGACAATTCAATAGCAGCTTAGATTCAAGTGCAATACACTTTTCATATTAAATTCAACAACACCGAAATTCCACATAAAAATATAGTAAAATATCTAGGAATACATTTAGACAATTATTTATATGAAAGATATTAATTTGCCGATGGTAATAGATTCAAATTTACTAGAAAATCATAAGATGGTGTCATCTATTAAATCCGATGAAATGGAATATTTTTAATTATATGTCAGAGGGGTTGTTTTTCACCCCCTCGGGAATCGAACCCGAGTGCCAGTAACAGCAATCCGGGCCACCTGGCTCACCTGCGGGATACGAACCCCTCTGACATATGCAAACGCGTAAAATATTTTACTCAAAGATTGTTATCTTAATTTGTAAAATTTCGCGATATAGTGATTCTAAATTTAAACATATAGCCATGCCATATAATTTAAATAAAGGTGGTTGAGTGTTTCGAATTTTGAAAAAATTCAAAATTCGAAGGGCAATGGAATGACTTTTTCTAATTTAATATGAAAGATATTAATTTGCCGATGGTAATAGATTCAAATTTACTAGAAAATCATAAGATGGTGTCATCTATTAAATCCGATGAAATGGAATATTTTTAATTGTATCCCGCAGGTGAGCCAGGTGGCCCGGATTGCTGTTACTGGCACTCGGGTTCGATTCCCGAGGGGGTGAAAAACAACCCCTCTGACATATAATTAAAAATATTCCATTTCATCGGATTTAATAGATGACACCATCTTATGATTTTCTAGTAAATTTGAATCTATTACCATCGGCAAATTAATATCTTTCATATTAAATTAGGAAAAGTCATTCCATTGCCCTTCGAATTTTGAATTTTTTCAAAATTCGAAACACTCAACCACCTTTATTTAAATTATATGGCATGGCTATATGTTTAAATTTAGAATCACTATATCGCGAAATTTTACAAATTAAGATAACAATCTTTGAGTAAAATATTTTACGCGTTTGCATATGTCAGAGAGGTTCGTATCCCGCAGGTGAGCCAGGTGGCCCGGATTGCTGTTACTGGCACTCGGGTTCGATTCCCGAGGGGGTGAAAAACAACCCCTCTGACATATAATTAAAAATATTCCATTTCATCGGATTTAATAGATGACACCATCTAATTATTTATATTTTGACCTACATAGAAATATTCAATTGCGAAAAGCCAGGGCTGCATTTATGAGTCAAAAAAGATTGTTCTTCTGCAAGCATCTGGACCCGGAAATAAAACTGCAATGCTACAAACTATTGGTCAGACCAATAATAACTTATGGCTGCAATATTTGGTTCAATCAAAGTGCATCGGGCATGGAACAAATCCGAGTCTTCGAAAGAAAATGCCTAAGATCATGGGCTTAGGCAAACATAGATCTACACATTCGAACTTCCAACATTACATTAGTAATGAAAAAATTTATAACTTAGCCAAAATTAATAGAATAGACTGCTTTATGCTAAAATTAATAAGAAACCACTACTGCCAAGTTGCAAATGTTTTCGAAAACAGTCTAATATTCGGATCACTCTATCCGAACGATCAATATTTTGAAATAACAAAATCTACCGGATTTATCCCACCCGAAGCTTTTTTATTTTTGGATAATAAAGGATATATACAAGATGAAAACGGGATCCCCATCATCTATCATGTGTTTAGGAGAAAAAACAATAAAAGTATAGAATACGACGCCCACCTAGATGGTTTGGACCCGTATAGAATATATAGATTTAATAGAGCCATCTCTGAAAAAGACAAGACTGAAAGGAAAAATATAAAAAAATACTGGTGGATTGAAAATTATCAATAATAATTCAATCTTTTTATAACCTTAAATTCTTCTGCTTATACTTGAATAACTTGATAAATTATGTAATCTAAATTGTAAAGTATAAATTAAGTAAAAATTGTAATAAATAATTCTATATATTAACCTCCTTGGAACAACAATAAACTGTATGGCCGGGTTTTTCAAAGCCTTTTCCCGTGCAAAAATTCAAAAAATTTAATTATACAAATGTAAATAAAAATTACAAAAAAAAAAACTTATTGTAAAATTAAAATTAAAAAAAAAACTATATTATGTAAAAAAAACTCTACTGGGATCCATTTAAAATGGCCCTTTTCTTTTTTCATTGTATTAAATTTAAGATACTATACTTCTTTTGGATTGTTAGAAGTAACTTTGTAATAAATTGTATATATTTTTTTTTCTGGCTAATAAAAACATCCTCTTAAAACTAAAAAAAAAAAAAAAAAAAAAAACTAACTGCAATACACTTGAAGATTGAGGTCTATTAAATAGTAGTTACAAAATGGAATTTGCGAGATATGTATTCGAACCGATAGGCCCTCAGGAGCCAGGGGCGGGGGCACTGCTATATTAATTAAAAGAAACATTAAATTCAAACACATCCAAAATTCAAAATTAATGCTCAACAAATGTTTAGAATATACCATTATTAAAATCAATTTAAAAAATAGCAAAAATTTATACTTAATATCAATATACGGCACGCATAAAAATGAATGGGCATTCATTAACGAAATCAATAAACTTTTCGACATTTTAAAATTAGGGAATAATGATAATAAATAAAAATAAATAAATAAATAAATCTTTATTTCTCGACCTGCTTAGAGGCACAAGTCCTCGGTGGCTAGGTCCTCCAAACATCAATACAATCTAGCTACAATACATTAATAAACATCAATACAAATTAATTACAACAATTTAACAAATAATAAACAAGTAAAAAAAATAGAAATGTATGCTCATTAACAAATAACATGACCATAGATTTCCATCAAAAGACAAAAAGTAATTTAAAAATTCCGCGCAAAAACCCGATACCAGGAGCAAGCGACGCATTAGCCATCCCGGCATTTGCCATAAGCTGTTAAGGAAACCTGGTCAAAACCTTAACAAGGATGGTATGACCTTTCTCTACCTCACCTAATCTCTGCTTGTGAGAACTAAATAAAATTTTGCACAACTCTAGGACATTAGGACTTGACAAAATTTATAATTGATTTAATCATAGGGGGCAGAGGACTATAATCCCAAGTAGTAACAGACAGACTGTTCCACAAATCAATGCCAGATCCTACAAATGAATGTAAACCGATATTTTTCAAGAATCTTGGCTTACGAATCTTTTTTCTATGATCAGCTCTACCTAAATAACTTGGTTCCTGAAATCTATTCGTTATTTCCTCCCAACTCCTAAAACCCTTATAGGCTTTGAAATAATAATAATAAAAATAATAATAATAATAATAATCTCTATTACATAGCCGGCGACCTCAACGCCAAACACAGAAATTGGAGCAATTCCATCGATAACTATAGAGGGACAAAATTAAACAAATGGGTCTATGAAAACGAGTTTAAATACAACTTTAATTTATACCACTCGGAAATTCCATCTTTTCCCCAGTCTTTGTCTTACTTAGACATAATCATTGCTGACCATAGACTAACGGTAACAAATAAAATCAACGACACTCAAGTACCAGTTATAAATTTCGACAGCGACCATAGGGGACTAATCACCGACATTAAAATAAACGACTCATCATCTATCGATTTCGAGGAAAATCAAGAAACTAACAAATTCAACTTCAATAAAACAAATTTTCAAAAATAATTTTTAAGAAAAAAATAAAAACCGACTTTAAAAAAATTAAATGCAACAAATAAAATACACTAAAAGGTATAAAATAATTATTATCTTATTTAGTTACAACTTAACGACGAAATATTAACATGAAATTACTTTTTGAAGTCGGTGCCAAACAAACTATACCTATAAGCGAGCGTACCCGCCAAACGTACTAAGTAAGATCCGTCGAGTGCGATTCATAAAAGGTATATGTTTAGCACCAACTTCAAAAAGTAATTTCATGTTAATATTTCGTCGTTTAGTTGTAATTAAATAAGATAATAATTATTTTATACCTTTTAGTGTATTTTATTTGTTGCATTTAATTTTTTGAAGTCGGTTTTTATTTTTTTCTTAAAAATTATTTTTATTTTTCTCTTTTTAGTGATGTCATTAATAGTGATCATATCATCAGAACTTGACCAAATTAATATGACACCATCCCTAAGACACCCCTTTCGGATAAAAAAAGACCATCGAAATCGGTTCATAAACAAAGAGGTTAGGTCTAAACAAACCTAATAAAAAAGGTCTAATACCTATGGAAAAAAATCGAAAAAAAAATGGGACCAATCGGAAGCTAGACTGGACCCAATGCAAAAAAAATTTTCAAAATCGGTTGACAATAGGCGGAGATATGAGGTAACATAGGCACAAAAAAAAAAAAAAAAAATTCAGTCGAATAGAGAACCTCCTCCTTTTTTGAAGTCGGTTAAAAATTTAAAACAAATATAAATGCAAACATTTCGGCTAACCAAAATTTAAACAATAATGAAATAAACAATGCTATTGAAAACCTTGAGAAAGGAATCCAAAAAGCCATTGAAAAATCCACTCCACGGTATAAAAACACAAACTCGGTTGATAAATTTCTGAATAGAAAAATCAAACATCTACAAAAAATAAAAAGCTTCTTGATTACCGAAATCAATCGATTTTACAGACAAAATCTAGACAGACACTCAAACGACTTTTTCAATCTAAAACTATTATTAGCTGAGGTGAAAAGAAAAATACACTATGAATTTCAATGCTCGGAAAATAATTACTGGGAAGAAAAAATAAGAAACATTCGTTTAAATTTAAATTTAGCGAACGAAGAAAAGTTTATTTTTATTACAGACAAAAGGATCAGCCGGGGCTCGAACCCGGGATCTTTGCATGTGTACTGCAATGCTTTGTCATAAGAGTTTTAACTCCTATATCCACTAAGCTACTGATCCCTGAACCCAAACTAATACCTTTTGTCTATATGAATTATGGAATTTCTTTTTAATCCTCTCCTCGTTCATTTTTCGCAGCCTAAGCCTTGGTTCATTAATTAAACAATTAAATATTCCAGCGCCTCCCAATCGATCGCAGACCCCAAAGATCGAAAATAATTTTCTCTTCACCCAGGGCGCGACCACAACGAGTAGTTTGGGTTCAGGGATCAGTAGCTTAGTGGATATAGGAGTTAAAACTCTTATGACAAAGCATTGCAGTACACATGCAAAGATCCCGGGTTCGAGCTCCCGGCTGATCCTTTTGTCTGTAATAAAAATAAACTTTTCTTCGTTCGCTAAATTTAAATTTGTTATTAATTGTCTTTACACGGCCTCGTTGTGGTCGCGCCCCGGAGTGAAGAGAAAAATTATTTTCGATATTTGGGGTCTGCGATCGATTGGGAGGCCCGCTGGAATATTTAATTGTTTAATTAATTCCTTTAAATGTTTCTTCAGAAACTTTTCCTCAAATTAATAAAATCTTTAGAAAAACTGAATCTTCGGCAATCCCAGATATTATTAAAATTCCGAGCAATAACATTGAAATCATAACGCGAATATCGATCCAAAATTGAAAATAATGAGCTACTGTACGTTTATAAGACCTGTCATCACATACGGATGTAGCGTTTGGTTCAATCAAAGCGCATCCGCGATGGAAACCCTTAGAATTTTCGAAAGAAAATGCCTAAGGGCGTGCACAGGCTTGTACAGAAGCCCAGAATCAAACTACCTGAAACATATTTCAAATTCAAAATTATATGATTCGGCCCAAATAAGCAGAATTGATTGCTTCATTCTAAATTTAATTCGTAAATTCTATATTCAGGTAGTTAAAGTAACAGAGAATAGTTTAATCTTTGGATCGGTATACCCGAACGAACTGTACCTTGAGAAAACCATTCAAACGGGTTTTATACCACCTGAAGCGTTTCCCTTTCTGGACGCGCGTGGGTATATACAGGACAAGAATAAAGTTCCTATCATATACCACATAAGTAGAAATAGGAACAATAAAAAATTGTTAATTGATCCGCTCCTAGATATTAGACAGCTAAATTCCAACTGGCGATACAATAAAGCTTTTTTCAGAAAAAAGTGGAAGGGAGAGGCAGGCCTTGAAGAATGCTGGTGGCTTGACCAGTGACTGGACACTTAAGTTTATTATCATTATTATTATATTTAAAGTCAAAAAAAAAGAATATGTAAATAAAATGCAAATTTTATAAAACCTCTTCACCCCCCCCCCCTCTTACTATCCCTCCTTTTGTTCCTTTCTCTTGTGTACAATACCTACCTTTTTTCTTTTCTCTTCTTTCCTCTCATAGAATAGCAAGGTTTCTCAGCTTTTCCTTGCAAAAACCATTGTAAACCTTATTTTTATTCAATCTTTGAAAAAAATGAAACTGTTAAAACTTTTTAAAAAGAAAAAAAATGTAATTATAAAAAATAACCCCGAATGCCAGGCCGGCAATGTAGGTTAGATCAAGTATATTAACACAAGGTCATAAAATGTTAGGGGACCTAAAAAAATAAATCATATGTATATAAATTTGCTGAATAAACTGACATTTTAAAACTAAAAAAAAGATTGAGGAGATACCTACACAACGGGGGTCTCTTACTGGTACGGTAGCCCGAAGTGTATCGAATTGTATCATCTCTTTCCCTACAAGTTCACCTGCGTCCACTTGCCTTGTGTCGTGTATCAATTTTATATGTGGATTTTTATTTACCCCTAACCGCCTACCTCTTGCTTTCCGGCCTTCTCTTCTCCGCTATATATTATATGTGCTACTCCTCGCTATAGGTTTTTGGGGTGACAATTCGATCTGTCACAGTCTCATCTTCGACAAAATTGTTTTTGATGGGTTTTATCGTAATCAAATTAATTATTCTCAGGTAGAAAAATTCCATTCTTAAGGTTTTAAAAAAGGTTTTCCTTTTACTATTGTACCCAGACAGACAATGGGTTGGGCTAATTGTTCTCAAAGGCCTTGAAGAACTATTGTGATTGTGGTGTGTTGTTGTCAAGCATTAACTAAACCCGATCAAAGCTCGGTCTTCCAGGTATGTATATATATAAGTATTTGTATTTTTTTTTAATTTTAAAAACGGCTCTAACGATTTTGATGAAAAAAACTCTATTAACAAGTTTTGAGGATGAGGAAGCGATCTTGATGCGGAGCGGGGGTGGATGTAGGGGGTGCAGAAGGTGGGGGATCCGGGGTTAGGGCGAGGTATCAGGGGTGGGGTCGAGCAGAGTGGAGGTGGGGGGTATTTGTATTTTTTTAATTTGAAAACGGCTCTCAAATAAAAATTGAACTTTTTATCAGAATTTTAAATTAAAAATAATATTAAAATAAAGATTTTAACTGAAGGAAGAAGTTACCGAGCATTGCTCGGTGCCTCCAGGTACTTTTAATTATCAGTTAGATTTTCCGTCAATTTTTATTACCTAGCTCCCAGAATTTCTTTCTACAGAGTTGGCACCCTAATCAATAAGCCAGCCAAGGGCGGGTCGGACTAGCACAACGAAGGTTCCGTATCTTATACCTTCTAAAATATTCGAAATATCACATTTATTTTTATTTGACGTTAATAAGGAGTGAATTAGAATCGTGGAATTTTTTAAGTTATGTCATTTTTAAAAGCCGAAATGTACAAAAACCACCTAATCTGGAAGCCATCTTGCTAACCTCTACCATCTTTATTTTAAATAAATAAAATGAAAAAAAAATACTTTAATTCTATTCAATGAGATGTTTATAGGGAAACCTTGCACCTCATGGTAAAAAATAACCGAGGGGTGGAATTAGGTGTACATGTCTTTGGAATTATATGAAATTCTTTAGATAATGCACCTGCATCTATTGTCTTCTACTTGGAAATGAAAGTGGAAGTAGGTGTATACGATATTAGGTCGCGGTTCACCCCTCGAAAATAACTATCCTTTTGAATAATCATTCGATTAAAATCCTAGTATAGATTTTGATTTTGGGGAAAATGAATACATATCAGAAGGGTTAAATACTCTTTCGGGAATTGAACCCGAGTGTCAAAAATCCGGGCTATTTACTGTCTTTCAATCGGAACTAATCTGATAAATGTATCGAGCTAAATATTTCACTCTAAAGGTGCAAAAAATACCCTACCTTAGAGTAACCCTAGGCTGATCAGAATAAAGTGGGCGTGGCCACAAGTGCATCCTGGTCCAATTGTTTTGAAATAAGTGACATATAAGCCTACTTCATTGTGATTAGCGGACAGTTCGCTATAGCGAGGGCATAGTGTACAGTCGCCCTAGGGCAGTGTGCCGCAGCACACTGGTGTACCGTGGTCATTAGTTGGTGTGCCGCGGAAAAATATCAAGTTTTGTGACGATAATGCACCTACACGTAGCTGAGAGTTATGCGAGCAGCCTTAACAACGATTGGTCGAAATTTTGATCGCTGTGACCCCCAGAAGGCTAGAAATAGGCGGGGAGGATCATAAAATGAAAATCTGGGCCCTTGTACCAAACTTAATTTAGTTTTTGCATTTCTACCCTTCTAGGCGTCCACAGAATATGTATACGATTTGGTTTAGTTTGGTCGAAAGAGCTCTTATTTGATCCCCCCCCCACCCCGTTTTGGGTGTTTATTTTCAAATTTTTTTGAAACAAAAATGTCAAAAATTACATCCTCTACAATTTTGCTTCTAATGGAATTCGCCATAGAGTAAACAGTTTAGGAGTTATAATCAATGAGGTGATTTTACGATATTTTTTGACATCTTCAGAGGTCGATTATCCCTAAAAACGACTCGATTTGGCGGGTAAGAATTTGACTGAAAAGTTTTTGTTTTGCCGAGAGTAGCAGAGTTGTTGATTCACAAAGAGAAACAAAGAGGTTGTCCTCTGCTTGATGCAAATAAACATACACACATATATATCGAGATGATATATCTGTATATATATTATTTATTTGTTTGAGACTATAGTTTCGAAGACTTGGTCTTCATCATCAGTCTTTCTTCAATTATAAATGTTTTTCATGGAGTCAATATCATATGGATATTGAAAACTTGGTGTTCCTTCTTCACTGGTGGTGGGCTAGGAACTAATAAAGACATTCTCTTCGGTTCACATTCAAATATAACAATATGTTTCCCTTTCTCCTTAGAAAGGCTAACAATAGAAGGGTTTTTCTTTTTTCTTTTATCTTTTGTTAGCAAACTTCTTAAGCAGATTACTATATGATAACTCTATTTGACATTAACATTAACATTTATAATTGAAGAAAGACTGATGATGAAGACCAAGTCTTCGAAACTATAGTCTCAAACAAATAAATAATGTATATACAGATATATCATCTCGTATATATATGTCTGTATGTTTATTTGCATCAAGCAGAGGACAACCTCTTTGTTTCTCTTTGTAAGAATTTGACGTTCGGGGTGTGTGCTGATCACACTACAGTATGGGATATGTTATTTGGGTTCTGAAATCAGCTTCCAAAATGGTCAGTAGCTCTCGGTCTATTATATTGATTTTAATAATAAATAAACATTGGTTTTTTCTTTGGCGTACCTGTAAAATTTCTTGATTTGGTAGATGTACCTAGAACAGAAAAAGTTTGCGGAACACTGCACTAGGGTCTCGGTACACGAGGAAGTAATATCTAGCTAGAGGGAACTTCCCGCTAATCAGAATAAAGTAGGTTTGGTACAAGAGTACCGCTTATTTCAAAACAATTAGATTAAGATGCACTATTAAATTGAAAGTTTTTGCCGAGAGTAGCAGAATTTTTATATATTAAAGGAGACAATAAAAGAGTGTGTCTTCTGCTTGAATTATAAATTTTATTTATTTATAACGAGACTATAGTTTCGAGGGCCTTTTATTGTCTCCTTCCAATATATAAAAATTCTGCTACTCTCGACAAAAACTTTCAATTTAAGTATGATGTTGAAGGAGACAATAAAAGAGTGTGTTCTTCTGCTGGAATTATAAATTTTATTTATTTATAACGAGACTATAGTTTCGAGGGCTCTTTTATTGTCTCCTTCAATATATAAAAATTCTGCTACTCTCGACAAAAAACTTTCAATTTAAGTATGATGTTGAAGGAGACAATAAAGAATTATCTTCTGCTGGAATTATAAATTCTTTATTTATTTATAACGAGGCTATAGTTTCGTTATAAATAAATAAAATTTATAATTCCAGCAGAAGACACACTCTTTTATTGTATCCTTCAATTAAGCTGCACTTGTGATATTCTGATTAGCGTGCACTTGCCTCTAGCTAGATTTGACTCTATAGTGTACATCCACGATAAGATTTAATATTCATTTGTAAAATTTCACGGTAAAGAAATTCTAAATTTAACCAAAAGTACAAAATATAATAAAATTATCAATAATAATGGAAAATTGATGGAAGATAGTTCACGGATAATGAAAAATAAAAATTTTTTGGGGATTAAAATATAGCTATTAACTGAAGCAAAAAGTTACCGAGCAACGCTCGGTGGTCCAGGTACTATTTATTTAAAAGTTTATTTCTCAAAAATTTTGATTTTTAATTAATGACGAAAAGTTAAGTGAAAATCAACTGACTGACGCACAGACTAGTTAGTTTTTTAAAACCAATCTCCAATCAATTGGGCATTTCTTGAATAGCTACCTATGTTTTTATTTAATCTGGAATTATTATTTTTCCATTCTGATATCTAATCAAGTAACGGGATTCTTTTCCCTTTGCATTGAAATAAATTTATTTCATTCCGAGTCTAGAAGCCAGCCGGGCAAGTACTTAATAAGTATTGTCTTTTCTCTGTGTTGTGTATTTGTGCATTTTTGTTGACTTCTGCATTGTGGAGAATTGTTCAAACCTTCATAATAGACAAGGTAAACATTCAAATACACTTTTTAAAATCTTTTGTATAATTTAATGTTCCAAAAATATATATAAAAAAAATCTTTTTGCTTCAGTTAATAGCTATATATTAATCCCCAAAACCCCCTCGCCCCCGGACCCTCACCACTTTACCCCACCTCCTGCACCCTCCACCATGAATAAATAATATTACTTTACCATACAGGGTATGGTCAAATATTGTAATCGTGCATGAAAAAAGTGGGTTTTTTTCCTTCTTTTTTTCGAAATATCTTAAAAATGGCTTAAACTATTTTGATTAAAAAAATTGGACAAAACCATGGCATTTCGCTCTACAAATAAGCTTTAATAAATGAACATCGAAAAAATTATATTTTTCGAGATAATAATTGTTTTGTCAAAATGTCTTTTAGTTAGTCTGTGATTTACCAAATTTTTGTGGACGAGCTAGCTCAAAAACTAGTGGGAATATCGAAACCAAATTTCACACGTAGTTTTGGTCTATTAAGATTGAGAGCTGATTAGATTTTGGTGCATATCGACCTAAAATTAAGGGGGAGGAGGGGGGTTAAAAATTAAAAATCTAGGCCATTTGAGAAAACCCAACCAAATTTTGTATAAATAATCAGTGGGATCCCAGAAGTCTAAAAATACAAAAACTAACCGCCAAAAATTGTGGGGGGGGGGTCAAAAAATGAAAATCTTGGCCATTTACCAAACTCAACCAAATTTTGTATAAATAATCAGTGTGACCCCAGAAGTCTAACAATGCAAAAACTAACCGCTCAGATAGGGGGGCGGCCTCAAAAAATGAAAATATAGGCTCTTGTACCAAACTCAACCAAATTTTCTATACATAATCAGTGGGCCCCCAGAAGTCTATAAATGCAAAAACTAACCGCTCAAAATGGTGGAGGGGGAGTCAAAAAATAAAAATCTTTGCCAAATTTTGTATACATAATCAGTGGGACCCCAGAAGTCTAAAAATGCAAAAACTAACAGCTCAAATAGGGGGGGGGGCTCAAAAAATGAAAATATAGGCTCTTGTACCAAACTCAACCAAATTTTGTATACATAATCAGTGAATCCCCAGAAGTCTAAAAATGCAAAAACTAACCCCTCTCCCCTACATGATTATAAATAATTTTATTAAATATTGAATATAAGTGATAGGCCAGGTTGTATGGTAAAGTCAAGTGGATGGCCACATCAGCTTATTTTTAATATAAAAAATATATATTTAAATTAAAAAAAATAGATGATTCTGACAAAAACGGCAATATTTAAGCTCTGTAGAAGTAGAGAAGAAGTAAGTTTAATTTATGTTTCCTTCGTTGACCCTTTTAAACCATGAACAAGGATGAAAAATTCCTCGAATCGTCGGTTCCTGAGAGGACAAAAGGGACATTCCAATATTTCTTTTTTTTATTCGGAATTGTATACTTCATTATCCTTGGGCTGGCTTTCCATCAATTCTCCATTGAAATTCTATCAGTCCAAAAGAAAATACTTTTAATATATTTTAACAATAATAATTAATTTTTTATTTTTTAAAGATGGAAATTCCATCTTGAAATTCCATATTGAGGTTTTTTGGACAGGGTTGTTTACCTGGTGGATGGTAATATAACGGTATTATAACGAAAAGCCACTGTAAATTGTCAAGGTGTAAGACTAACTTCATTTCTTGTACGCAGGTTGCTGAGGAAGGCCTATCATGAGCCAGAAACAACTGGTACTGTTGTACAACAAATATATCTATATATACATCAAAGTTTGAAAAAAATTTTCATGCTAAAATCCTATATTACCATCCACCAGGTAAACAACCCTGTCCAAAAAACCTCAATAAAATTCCATCTTTAAAATATAAAATTCTGGACACACTGGCATAATAGCAAGATGATCGCCATCCAATTGCCAAAACTTAATAATAATTAAATAAATTTTAAGTGTGGGAAAGTATTATTCGAGTTATCACTTCACTTAATAAGAATCATTTCCTCACTCTCACCCTCTTCAGGTTCAAAGGAGTTTTTAAAGAGTAAAATTAAATGCTGGAGATGAAGGCTGTTGATTTGAAGGGATGAACGAACGAACGAACGAACGAACAAGCGGGGAGCTGGAAGGGCTGGAAGATCGATTCCAGCAGAAAGGATTTCACTTTCAAGAGGTAGCCTAAACAAACAACACAAGCAGCCAGGTCGGAGGATTTGCACTGGAAGAAAGAACAAAGTAAAAAATTAAAACAAAGAGCAAATCAAAATTTATTTGTTTCAAAGAATTATTTTTGGCGATTTAGAGCGTTCCTACACAAGTACCTACTTTAATATCGTTTTGTGAATAATTCATAACAATTCATATTTATTCAAGCATATTAAGTACTTAAAGCAGGGCTTTCCGAACTGTTGGATCAGAGTGACCTACTTGTTAGATCGTGACCTTCATTAGTGAAGGTGACCTGATAAATAGAATGGCTTAAAGCGCTCGGTTTTCATCCAAAACTGTATCGAATCCTAGCTTGAGCAATTTGATTAAAAATTAATATATCAAAATACACTTCACTGAACAAAAAATTGGGAACGGGAAAATTGTTTCTTCTAACAGCTTTAAAATAGTTGTTTGCAAGCCTGCGTTTCCAAAGAAGTCAAAAAGGATGCTCTCATATGTCGCGGTCGCAGATTCGCGTTATAAACTCCGATAATTTAAATTCATAATGTTTAGAAATTTCAATATATTCGGTGAATTAGCGAAAGCATTTTTCTTTTATAATAAGTTAATTGTTTAAGGGTCGTATTTTAGTGGGACAGATGACTGACGAGCCAGGCGCCTCTGAGGCCTTCTTTTTTAACCGACTTCAAAAAAGGAGGAGGTTCTCTATTCGACTGAATTTTTTTTTTTTTTTTTTTTGTGCCTATGTTACTTCATATCTCCGCCAATTCTCAACCGATTTTGAAAAAAATTTTTGCATTGGGTCCAGTCTAGCTTCCGATTGGTCCCATTTTTTTTCGTATTTTTTCATAGGTATTAGATCTTTTTTATTAGGTTTGTTTATGAACCGATTTCAATGGTTCTTTTTTTATCCGAAAGGGGGTGTCTTAGGGATGGTGTCATATTAATTTGGTCAAGTTCTGATGATATGATCACTATTAATAACATCACTAAAAAGAGAAAAATAAAAATAATTTTTAAGAAAAAAATAAAAACCGACTTCAAAAAATTAAATGCAACAAATAAAATACACTAAAAGGTATAAAATAATTATTATCTTATTTAGTTACAACTAAACGACGAAATATTAACATGGAATTACTTTTTGAAGTTGGTGCCAAACATATAACTTTTATGAATCGCACTCGACGGATCTTACTTAGTACGTTTGGAGGGTATGCTCGCTTATAGGTATAGTTAGTTTGGCACCGACTTCAAAAAGTAATTTCATGTTAATATTTCGTCGTTTAGTTGTAACTAAATAAGATAATAATTATTTTATACCTTTTAGTGTATTTAATTTTTGAAGTCGGTTTTTATTTTTTTCTTAAAAATTATTTTTATCTTTATTATAAGAACGTCCTTATTGACAATAGACGAATGTCTAGTGGAATATTTTGAGAAAAGCAATTGAATAACAATAAATTTAAATTGACATGATTTCATACTTTGGGCCGGATGGCTCTTAGAGCCAGATGTAAATTGAATTCATGGAAATTTTTCCGAAATTTGCCAAGAGAAATCTTGAGAATATCTCGAGAAGGAATGCGTTTTCAAATATATTACCACGCCTTTCTCGTTAGGAAATTAGCCAATCACAGGTCTCTGAAAAATTCCCAGACTCTGTGACAGTTAGGGGTTGAGGTAGACAGTCAGTGAGCAGCGAGTAGACAGTGAGGAGTTGAATCTAAAAATGTACTTACACCAAAATAAAAACCATATAAAAGAAAATGTGTTCTATTTCAACCCTTGCCTAAGAGATAGCGAACTTTTTCATCAACATCACACATCTTCCAGCAAACGACAGGCGAGGCAAAAGAATCCACGATCTACGAGGTTCACGATTACCATTATAATCCTTTCAGGACTATGATACGGCCCGCAATAAATAAAACAAATAATATGTTCGCACCCTTAACCACTGGCGCGCAACACATATCAGTAATATTAACCGATAATCAGCATCAGTTAATTGAGCTGAGGAAATTGATAACGTCTTTTGTAAAGGCACAAAGCTAGTTAATCTAATAGTTCCTCTCCTTTCATGGACCAAGATATCTTGTTGGCGGTCTAGAATAGTTTTTAAGGTTCGTTTATTCTCTATCTTCTAGAAATTGTGTGAATTTTTTAGAAAACAATCCACTTAGTAGCTATAAAATTAGAATCAAAAAATTACTGTTTACCAGATGATTATGAATAGGTATATATTATAGCTTTCTCCATAAATTTAGATATAAACGGGCTTAAAAATTAGGGATCTCACAACTAGATGAACTTTAATGCGCAATACTGTTTAATTTCTAGGCGGATAGATAGGAACCTTTCTGACATTTACTTTGATTCGAGCTCATTGACAAAATATCAATGTTGAGTGTCACCTTAGGTTCTGATCTTTCTTGGAATGACCATTTTATCTCAGTAGCTAAAGCTGCAGCATAAAAGCTTGGCTTTATTTTTAGGACCAAACTCTTTTTCATTCCCACGCAACTTCTTACTTTATATAAGGCTCAAATTTGCCCATGTCTTGAATATTGCTCGCATTTGTGGAGATGAGCCTCCAAGCATTCTCTTAATACTATGGATGCAATTCACAGGCGGGCTATCAGACTGATAGGCGATCCTGCATTAACTGACACTCTCGACTCTCTAGCCCATCGTAGATCTGTCTCCGCCCTTTCTCTTTTTATAGAGATTACCATGTCATTTATTCTGACGAGATAAAATCACTAGTCCCTCCAAAGGCTTCATTTGAGCGAAACACGCGATTTTCTAAGATTCAACAGCCTTACGCTCTTAAATTGGATACTACCCGAACAAACGTATTCGCCAACTCGTTTATCCCTATGACTTCTAGAGACTGGAACTCTCTTCCTCCGACCGTCTTCCCAGCAACATATATAACCTTGAATCTTTCAAGACCCGCATCCACAGATACCTTCAACTCCTAACCAATCCCTAAATCTCTTCTTATTTTCTCGATAAAAGGGTCCACCGTGGACTACACAGGTGGTAACTTTTTGGTGCAACTTCTTCTTGTATCAATATCATTATAAAAAAAAAAAACAATCCAACGAATCCGGGTGGAGGATTAAAGTTTGTGGACCTCCACTCATTACAAAGTACATAAATATAAAAATATAAAAAATAAAAAAGTTTCACTTTTGTCGCGCGTAGATTCTACGGACACATATATATTTTTTTTATTTAATTTTAAATCCAAATAAAAATCGACCTTTAAATTAAAAATAATATTTCCATATCTATTTTAACTGAAGCAAAAAGTTAGCGAGCATCGTTCGGTGTTCCAGGGACTTAATATAATAATCGTAAATTATGTTTTCGATGTTCAGTCTATCAATATTTCTTGTAGACAAAAACGCCATGGTTTTGGATATTTATTTTTATCAATATAGTTTGAGCCATTTTTAAGATAATTCAAAATAACGAGCTAAAAAATCACTTTATTCCTGCATGACTACACTACTTGACCATACCCTGTATAAAATAAGCTGACGTGTTCTGATGTGACCATCCACTTGACTTTACCATAGAACCTGGCCCCTAAAATTATTTATAATCATGTAGAGGGGGTTAGTTTTTGCATTTTTATACTTCTCGTGTCCCACTGATTACACTGCCCAACAATGAAAATGCTTCGGGCTCAAAAATAGCTGATTCTTATGTATTTCCACCTGCTGAATTCAAAAATCACCATAAAGATTACCGATTAGCTTTTGTTTTGGAGATATAATCGATCAAAACGGTGAAAAAGACCATTTTGACCTATTTTCGAGTTCCGTTAGATATTAAACAACAATATTTGATTAGTTGAATAAAAGATTTCACTGTCGATGGTAACAGAATTGTTTTATTTTAGGTTAAAATTAAAATAAAATGAGAGAGTCTTCTGTTTTATTGAACTAAAGTAATTTATTAAGTATTCATCTAGAGATCTATCCAGTTTCAAGTCCGCATTGCCCGCATCATCAGCCTATCACAAATATTTCATAATTAGTTATCAAATTAAGATTTATACATAGAAAATTTTGAAAAACTATATAATGTCTTTTTCGTTCATGTTTCCTCTTGGGAGATTAGATTAGTTATATTCTAATGCTCCCAAGAGAAACATGAAGAAAAGACATTATAGTATTTTTCAAAAATTTCGCTATGTATAATATCTTTGAATTTGTTAATTGAATATTTGTGATTAGACTTGATGATGAAGGCAATGCCTTGCAACTATAGTCTCTAGAAATAATTAAAAATTATTTTATTTAAAAAATCCGTTTAGAAGACTTGCTCGTCACTTCACTTTATTTTTAACCTAAATCAATATTTGAGATCACAATATTTTGTTGAACTAATAGAAAACAGCTTCCTCTTGGATTTTCAAATTACGCCTTGTTTTTGGCTCAATTGGAGCTCGAGTTATAACTAAAAAACTAAAACTACGTGATTATAAAGGATAATAAACATTAATAAAGTAAAGGGTGTGTAGTTTCACAGTGAATGAAATAAAACTCAAAGAGGTTTATACAAACTCAATATATTTCGGATTATTAGTCCATCATCAGGAGTTTACAGGTTAAAAACTAATCTGTAAATTCCTGATGGACTAATAACACTGGGCAACAAAAAAGAGGCAAGCTAAAAAACGACGATCTGATGAAGGCACCACATAAATCTCTTCAGACACGACCATCTGTGAAGTATTATTCCAGCAATGTAGAACTCTTAGAATGTAACTACAATTTGTAAAAAAATAAAATGCACTTTCAATGTTGTTAGCATATGTAATTAAAATGTATCTTTTTCTCTTGATCCGCCACCTACTGTATTTCACAGAAACTAGAGCTAAGAAAAAATTTTCATTGTCATATTCGTTTTTCTCAACCCAAAATTGGTAGGAATTGACTCATCAAGTGCTCGAAGCATTTAAAAATTATTTTTTTGTTGCCCAGTGTTATGTATACAAAATTTGGTTGAGTTTGGTACAAGAGCGTATTTTTAATTTTTAACCCTCCTCCGCCTCCTTTAATTTTGGGTCGATATGCACCAAAATCTAATCAGTTCTTAATCTCAATGGACCAAAACTACGTGTAAAATTTGGTATCGATATTCACACTAGTTTTTAAGCTAGCTCGTCCACAAAAATTAGATAACGCACAGACTAACAGACATTTTGACAAAACAATTATTATCTCGAAAAATATAATTTTTTCGATGTTCACTTATTAGTGATTTTTTGTAGAACGAAATTCCATGGTTTCGCTCAATTTTTCTAATCAAAATAGTTTCAGCCGTTTTTGAGATATTTTGAAAAAAAGAACGAAAAAAAAACACTTTTTTTCATGCACGATTACAATACTTGACCATACCCTGTATGGTAAAGTAAAATTGTAGTGTCTCGAGCGAGTATTTATTTTCACTTTCTTCAGAAATTTCTTTGTTACTTTTGATAAAATAATTATAGTTCGATAAACTACCATAAAGCAATTTAAAGTATGCACAATGAAATTGAATGGAGTGTGCAACGAGGGGAGGTTTGTATCTATTCAGGTACCTAACTTTTTTTTGCCGGTTCCATTAACAGGGAGAGAACTTCTCTGACCGATGATTCACCTATTAAATAGCACCAGAGATAGACCAGTACGTTTTTCACTAATGATGAAAAGGAAAAGGACGCTGCCCTTCAAGGTTAACTCTCTTTTATATACTCAAAGAAATCGTTACCGTTAACATATCCAAGGTAGCATTTCCGGTTTCATATATTGTGTCTATTTTTAACCGACTTCAAAAAAGGAGGAGGTTCTCTATTCGATTGAATTTTTTTTTGCATTGGGTCCAGTTTACCTTCCGATTGGTCCCATTTTTTCATTGGTATTAGACCTTTTTTGTTAGGTTTGTTCAGGCCTAACTTTTTTTTTTTTTTTTTTTTTTAATGCAATCGAATGCAAGAAGGGGTGCACCAGTAAAGATGTAGCCCCTATGGATCTCGAAAGACCCTTGCATTACCGAAGAGAAGGGAAAGTTGTTTAAGTGAGAGGGTGTAGACGTAGGTGTCTATGCACCCTGGTTTTGAAGGTTTGAAGATCATAGGTGCTGGGAAAGATAGAGGCTGGGAGAGAGTTCCAGTTCCTTGAAGTCATGGGGATATATGACTTCGCGAATGAAGTGGTCCGGCACTTTTCTAATTTGACCGCGAAGAGTGTTGGGAGTCGGCAAAACGTGTGCTGCGTGCAAAGCATGCTTTGGGGGAATTATTGATTTTATCTCATCAGAGCACCTGCCGTGATAGTATCTATAGAAAAGGGAAAGGGCGGAGACATCTCTTCGATGAGCCAGCGAGTCGAGGGAGTCGGTGAGGGTAGAATCGTCAATTAGCCTGACGGCTCGTTTCTGAATTGCATCAAGGGTAGCAAGAGAATATTTTGAGGCTCCTCTCCACAGATGAGAGCCGTATTCGAGACAGGGGCGGATTTGGGCCTTGTAGATAGACTTCTCTGTTTATGAACCGATTTCGATGATTCTTTTTTTATTGGAAAGGGGGTATCTTAAGGATAGTGCTATATTAATTTGGTCAAGTTCTGATGATATCATCACTATTAATAACATCACTAAAAAGAGAAAAATAAAAATAATTTTTAAGAAAAAAATAAAACCGACTTCAAAAAATTAAATGCAACAAATAAAATCCACTAAAAGGTATAAAATAATTATTAACTTATTTAGTTACAGCTAATCTACGAAATATTAACATGAAATTACTTTTTGAAGTTGGTGCTAAACATATACCTTTTATGAATCGCACTCAACGGGTCTTACATAGTACATTTGGCGGGTACGCTCGCTTATAGGTATAGTTTGTTTGGCACCGACTTCAAAAAGTAATTTCATGTTAATATTTCGTAGTTTAGTTGTAACTAAATAAGATAATAATTATTTTATACCTTTTAGTGTATTTTATTTGTTGCATTTAATTTTTTGAAGTCGGTTTTATTTTTTTCTTAAAAATTATTTTTATTATATTTTTACATTCACTTTTTCAATCCGGAAAAGTACTTTTTGTCTTCTTTGTAGAAGTTGAATTTCATTATTTGATTTCTAAGGGCCAGTTGTATGTCGGTTGGTAAACTCTTTTTAAACGTTGGCAAAGGATAAGCCTTAAAATTCACCTTTGGCGGGTGGGATGGCCAATCAGATGAAAGTGCCTGTCAGATGATTGGCCACCCCACCCGGCACAAGGTGAATTTTAAGGTTTTACCCTTTCCCAACGTTTAAAAAGAGTTTACCAACCGACATACAACTGGCCCTAAACCGAAGTATACCTTTAAAGTAGGTGTTAGATATAGCTAATTGAAAAGATATTGTTTTTTGCCGATTAGCAGAGTTGTTGATTAATAAAGAAAAATCAATGAGGTTCTCCTCTGCTTGATGCGAATAATAATATATAGACAATTAGGTAATACCTATAAATTATAAATAAACGACCATAGTTTCTAATTTGGATAGATTAATCTTCATAATTTTTTTTTTTTAATCAGAAATATTTTATTTATTATTTCTCATGGGTTCAAATACTCCGATTACATGTAGATAAATTCGTTTTGTTGTTATACCAAGCTGATCACACAACAAAAATTTGGCCAATATCAATCAAACAATGATTTGTCAAGGGACTAGAGTTTGCTATTACAACAAAACAAATTTACCTACATCCACTAGGCTAGGGGTGTTATTCCTTTGAAACAATAAGCGACCAGTCTTTCTTCAGTCTGTATGATAAAAATAACTCTCAGAACAATGAAATTTAATATTTTTCTTAGTTATCGGCTCACGATATAATAGTCAGTTTGAGACCTACCCAAAATAACCCTTTACTTAAGTATTTTTAGATTTTACTAGGTACCCCCAACAGACAGGCGAAATTTGCAAAATTTTACTTTTTTGGCCATTGTATTTAAAAATGTCTAAAACGTGGAAAAAAATCATTTTAAATCATGATTTTTTTCTGTTTTGTGTGTCTGGATTTATACCAGGGGTGTTAGTTGAAATTTGCCGGTTTTTTCGGTAAAGAAACCACTTAATTCTCAAAGGAATCTCAAAAAAAATTTATTCAAAGTATTGACCATTGGATTCTACACATTTTGCCCATCTTTCAAGCAAATCATGGATACCATTCCAAAAAAACTTTTTCTCTTTCGAGGCAAACCATTCGACGAGCCATTTTTCGACTTCTTCAAAATTGGCGAAGCGCTGCTCTGCGAGTGAGTGTCCCACCGATGCGAAAAGGTGATAGTCGGACGGGGCGAGGTCTGGAGAGTACGGCGGGTGCGATAATATTTCCCAATTCAATGCTTTTAATGTGTTCTTCACCACTTTAGCGGTATGAGACGGTGCGTCACCAGGTCTCACCAGGTGAAAGCCGTGATTTTTTTCGCTTTGGGTTCTCAAAATAAATCAATTTTTCGTCCCCCGTGACAATTCGATGCAGAAAAGATTTCGTTTCGAACTGTTGAAGCAGCATTTCACAAATGGTTTTTCGATTTTTCATTTGTCTATCGTTCAGTTAGTGTGGTACCCATTTTCCATACTTTTGAATGGGTATACCTTCGATAACTTAAGAAAGAAAACTAGTATAGAAATTTCATTCTTGTGCTAAAATCTTTGTATTTTCAATTTGAAGAACTGATTCTATTTTGGGCTTTCTAGTTTTAATAATTTCTTGTCCAAAAATATTCAGAAAAACATAATTTTTATGAATGATTTTATTGAGATTTTAAGGCCATGTATCATATTTATAATATAGGAATATATAAACCATTTATATTATTAATTACATATAAATGCACCTTTTGAGTAAATAAGTTTTCAGTTTTGTTATTTAATAAATGTGTGGGTGAGCGATTCTTTCATTAGAACCTTCAACTCAAACCCAATCTCTAAATCTCTTCTTATTTTCACGATATAAGGGTCCACCGTGGACTACAGAGGTTGTACTTTTTTTGGTGCAACTTCTTCTTGTATCAGTATCAATAAAAAAAAAAATCAGATCGAGAAAATGAGTAAAAAGGGCGTTGGCAGAATGATCGCTATTTCTTTAGAGCTAAGGCATTGCAAGAATTCAAAAAATATCCAGATCATTTTCTTTATCTATCTACTCTTATTAAACGAGCAAAAATTGTATATTTTAGGTTAAAAATAAAATAAAATGAGAGAGTCTTCTGTTTTTTAAATAAAATAATTTTTAATTATTTCTAGAGACTATAGTTTCGAAGGCATTGCTCATCATCAGTCTATCACAAATATTTCAAATTAGTTACAAATTAAGATTTATACATAGAAAATTTTGAAAAATATATAATGTCTTTTTCTATGTATAAATCTTAATTTGTAACTAATTTGAAATATTTGTGATAGACTGATGATGAAGGCAATGCCTTCGAAACTATAGTCTCTAGAAATAATTAAAAATTATTTTATTTAAAAAACAGAGGACTCTCTCATTTTATTTTATTTTTAGCCTAAAATAAAAACAATTCTGTTACCATCGACAGTGAAATCTTTTATTCAACTAATAAAAATTGTATATATAGTATATTTGTATCTTGGTTCTATTTTGAAAACGGCTCTACCGATTTTGATGAAATTCACGGCTTAGGAGGTTTTTGGGATGACAATTCGATCTGTCGCGGTCTCATCTTCGAGAAAATTGATTTTGATGGGTTTTTTCGTAATCAAATTAATTATTCTCAGGTAGACAGATCCAAATCTTGGAGTTTAAATAAGGTTTCTCTTTTGTTTACTTTTGTAGCCAGACAGTCAATGGGTCGGATTAATCCATTGTTCTCAAAGGCCTTGAAGAACTATTGTGATTGTGGATTTTAACATATTTTGTTTAAAAAAAAACAAAACATATTTTGTTCTCCCTAAACGTTAGAACTATTAATAAACGTTTCGATGGGTCTAGCGGGGTGGAGGGGAGGTGGGGGGTATTGGTGGGCAAATATTGTATATATTTTAATTTTTTTTTTAATTTGAAAGCGGTTCTCAAATAAAAATCGACATTTTTATCAGAATTTTAAATTAAAAATAAAATTAAAATAAAGCTCTTTAACTGAAGAAAGAAGTTACCGAGCATCGCTCGGTGCCTCCAGGTACTTTCTATTATTCTTTGGACTCTAGATAAGAAAAATATTTAAAAGAGATGAATATTTAAATTTATTAATTCACCGAAACTGCGTATCGAGTATTGGAAAAAGTTTCACTTTTACTTGAATTTTATATATTAATGTTGGTTATAGGTGTTAGTGAATTTTTAGGAGAGCAAGGTTTTCTCTCTCTCTCTTTAACCGAGAGCCAGGATGAAATGAAAATTTGCGCAGTAGCTCGCCGGAGCCTTGAGTTGGCCAATAAATTGGTGGTTCGGGGTGGGGGGTAGGGGAAGGTGGGTGTAGTCCCGGGCTCACCGCGCCCCTCCCTTGCGCGGTGGTGGGGGCGCAAGGAGGCCATCATTGGTTCCTGGATCATTTGTCCGACGAATGGGCGGCCGCCATCGGAGCCTCTTCCTAGGAAATAGTAAAACGCAATTCGCCCAGCCACTTTCCAATTTCCAATTAAATAAAAATAATAACGCCAGAGGAGCGATGCTCGTAAAATGGTAAATAAAACACGCCCAAATAGTATGCCGGCCTCCTTTTCGCTTTTCGCCCGGGACAACTATCCAAAATGGAAGCCGCCCGAGCTAGGCAACCCGGGCACCAGCATTTATTCTACGAAAACGACGTAGGTATCAATGAACCCCCCCCCTGCCGACCCCGCTCGCTCTACAATAACCCCATTTATATTGCAGAGCCACATCAATTAAATCCGATCTGCCTAGAACGCTGTCCTCTGATTGGCTCCAACATCTTCGAATGGAATAAAATTGGAAACTTTGGATTCGGCCATCTTTGTATTGGTGGAGTCCACAAATCCATAAGCCACCCTGGGTCGTTCCACCCAACCACCTTTTTTCCTACTTTCTCCGCAATGCAGAATAACGCTCGCTCTCTCTTTCCCTCTCTATTCACTAAAAATAAATCTTTATCCATTCAATGAAAATGTTTACTATTTTTTTTTTAAATTACTCTACAAAATAATAAAATGATTTTCAATTATAAATATTGTACAGGAATTCATTGATTAGTGTAAGTTTTATATATTCGGTTCGGAGATGGGCAATATCGCAAATACAACTATTTCCAATACTTTTAGTATATATATTTTTTTTACTTAGAGAAAGTGGTGTAGGTTTTAGGTGAAACATACTATATATAAGAGCCTAAATTAATTTGTAACAACGCTAAGAGAATTTTCTTTAAAAAAATTACCCTCTTGCCTAGAATCGAACCGACAAACTCTTGAACTAAGGGCATCAGCTCTAGCCATTACACCAATGCAACATTAATATTTATTGAAAAGTGAATTTATTTTTATTTAGGAACAAATCAAAGATTTTAGTAGAAATATTTTTACATTGCATATCAGAGGGTTTCGTCCCCTTGGGAATCGAACCCAAGCGCTAACTAAGCTTGCCGGGCTGTTAGCCAAACCCTTAAGACAAATCTCTCTCCGATATGCAACATATATAAGAAATAAAGCTACAAATTTTTCAAAAAAGAAACTCAAAAAAGATGCTTAAATCTTTACATTAATCATTTAAATATAGGAACCGACACTGAAAACTTTTTTAAGTTTAGCCTGATTTTTTACTATTCCATTCGAGTTGAAAGGAGTGAAAAATTTGTAGCTTTATTTCTTATATATGTTGCATATCGGAGAGAGATTTGTCTTAAGGGTTTGGCTAACAGCCCGGCAAGCTTAATTAGCGCTTGGGTTCGATTCCCAAGGGGACGAAACCCTCTGATATGCAATGTAAAAATATTTCTACTAAAATCTTTGATTTGTTCCTAAATAAAAATAAATTCACTTTTCAATATTATATAATTGGTTGATTTTTGAAAAAATTCCATCTTTTTTCAAAAAAAGAAACTCAAAAAAGATGCTTAAATCTTTACATTAATCAATTAATATTTATATCTTGATTTCTGTTACAAAAACTATATATTTTTGATTTCGACTTTGTGTCGAGATAATATTGTATTCATTTGAACTCGAATGAAAATGAAAAAACAGCAATAGATTTTAAATTAAGAAACATTAAATATATATTAATTAACGAGGTAAATTTGAAATATAATTGTCAGCTCGGATTTTAAACTGATGGCTCCAATCGATTTTCATTAACCACAGGCAAATTTGAAATATAATTGTAATTTGGACTCGAATTTTGAAATAAAAGACTCCAATTCATTTTAAATTAAGAAACATTAAATATATTGATAATTATTCCTCCCCCCCCTTCGCCACTCAAAAATTAAAGAGGCGATGTATTTTCGGTAGTTTACGGGTATTCATTTAGACTTTGTGTCGGCACGCCCTCGAAGCTCGTGATATTAATTAATAAAGTAAAACGTGTGTAGTTTCACAGTGAAACTATACACCCTTTACTTTTTTAACTTTTAGTATATTTTTAAATTGTGTGCCAAAGTGGGCCCTAATGGCAGTTGTCAGCAGCAATTCAAACTCGACTGTACCTACTTGGTTTGAAAATCTCAAGGCGTGAACCGCGATTGGAATTAGGTGTAGACCGTCTTTGGAATTATGTGGAATTATTCTGGAATTCATAAGATCAGTGTTTCTCAAAGTGTGTTCCGCGGAACCCTGGGGTTCCATGAAAACTCGCCAAGGGTTCCGCAAAAAAATTCACGGCAGGTGAAAAAATTCTAGCGTTCAAAAGGAAGGTGCAGTTTTGAATTAGTTGAGTGAATCCCATTCCCATAACAACGCTTTAACTCGAATTACAAGATTGTCGGGTTCCACGCTTACCCTCCAAACGGAAAAGGGTTCCGCCTTCGAAAATTTTTGAGAAACACTGCATTAGATAATGCCTTCATCTATTGTCTTCTACTTGGAAATGAAAGTTGGTGTACACGATATTAGGTCGCGGTTCACCCCTCGGTTATTTTATATTAAAATTAAAAGTGATTTTTTTTATTCTCAGAGGACTTTGAAACGTAAAGATTTATTATTATATATTAGCATTCAATTTTTTTATGATTCAAGGTTTCTATTACCTACTACCTATAGGTAGGTACCTACTACTACTTCTAATAGTTTTGGAAAAAAATTCCATCTTTTTACAAACTAGGAAAAACTCACATTATTTTATTTGAATATAAGAGTTCAAATTGCTGATACTTTAAATTTATAAGAAAATAACAAGAGGTTGTCATCTATTGGAATTGAGATGGAATTTAATTATATGACTGAAGAGTTGTTTTACCTCATCGGGATTCGAACCTGAGTGCCAAATAAGCAATCCTGGGTAAATATATTTTTTCATTATATATGGCAGGGTTATGTGTTTAAATAACTAGATCGCGAAATTTTACAAATGAAGATTTAAATTTTAACAGTTGAAATTTTGTTTAAATAAAACATAATTAATTATGACCATTTATTGAACACAAACTATGACGTTTCGATCGAATTATTTGGTATAGTTCTCAAGTAGAAATACCCACTCCAATTTTTGAGAATTTAAATCTTTGAGTGAAATATTTAGCAAATTACAAATGTCAGTGTAGTTAAGGAGTAGGTAATTGGCTCTGCTAATTTTGCCACTCGGGTTTGATTCCCGAGTGGGATAAAAGCAAACCTTCAGATATATGATTACAAATAATCGATTCCATCCCTGATTTATAATAGATGACAATCTCTTGTGATTTTCTTAGAAATTTAAAGTCTATTTCTATCGACAACTTGAAATCTTTTACTAATAGAGTCATCCATTTTATTTGTTGAGAAATTGAACAAAAAAATAATTAACTCTGAACATTTGATTGATAAATGAAAAAAATAGATAAAAACAGAAATGAGATACCAAAAGTTTGTATTTAATAAAGTAAACTATTTAATTGAAAACTTTTTATTTTGCCGAAAGTAGCAGAGTTGTTGATTCACAAAGAGGTTGTCCTCGGCTTGATTCAAATAGACATATATACATAATATACCTTCTATATACTAAATCTTAGTATATTAAACGAGCAAAGTTTATATATATATATCCGGGTCGGGTTCTCGAAAACGGCTCTAACGATTTGAATGAAATTCACAGGGGTTAGGAGGGTTTTGTGTTGGACATTCGATCTTTACGGTCTCATCTTCGGCTAAGTTGTTTTTGATGGGTTTTTTGTTAATTGAAATAATTATTCACAGGTGGTTGTCTCGATAAAAATGTTTATTTACATTTTTATTCAATTTCCTTTTAATAAATAATTGTTTTTTTAATTTTATATCCCACAATAAGATTAATACAATTATTATTATATATTAAAAATTGGGTAATTTAATTGATTGGGATGAAGAAGAGGATAGAAGGATCCAATCGACTTGATTGGGGAATAATGGAATTGAAATAATTATCGGAAAAAGAGGTTTTTTTTATCTAATTAGATTTTTCCTCTTATTAAAAACAAGGACTAAATATGAATAAGGATCACTTGATGGTGGAGAAACAATCTCCGGAATCGAAGCAAACATACAAGGTATACATTAATTAATGTAAAATAATTGGTTTAATAAAATTTATAAAAAAAAAAAAAAAATTCAATTGATTAAAAATGGAGTTTTAAATCCCACAAATATTAATTTGACAATTTAATTGATGAACTCAAAAATTGTTATTTAATTAAAAAAATAATTATACCGCATTTATTGATATACCTATATATACCTACATAATCTGTGGGCCACTGAAGGCTAGAAATGCAAAAACTGGGTACGTGAGCGTGGGCGGGGGTAGATGTGGGGGTGAAGGAGGTGGGGGTGAGGTGTGGAGTGAGGTGAAATGATTGGGTCCGTGGGACAAAGGGGGGGGGGTGCTTTATATATATATATATATATATATATATATATATATATATATATATGCCCATAATTATGAAAGTGGAGTAAGTCAAAAATTTAAAAAATTATTTTTTTCATATTTTATGTTCCATCCATTTAAAAAGTACAGTAATATGATGTCCGTTTTGAAAAATCGCAGATAAATTGAACCGTTAAGTGGATTTCTAGTTGTCTCAAAATACAGAATTCGAGTCTTGTTTATTTTATAAAACTTTAAATAGTATCTCGAAACTAACAATCAATTATATAGAGTATGGATAATATATATATATAATAATATTTTTTTTGAGAGAGTATATACTTTTTTTTAATGAAAATGATGAGAGAAGGTGTTACACCAAAAGGTGCATCCCCTAAAGGCCTGGGTTGACCCCTCCATCCTGAAAAGAGGAAGAAGAAGGATTTTGATGGGGTGGATGGGGTCGAAGGTATCTGTAGATCGAATCTTGAGTCTTTTAATTAGAAATATTTTGTTTTGTTCTCATGGGTTTACAGTTTAATAGTACTAAATTATTTGACGAATACTGAATATTTATAAACAGATTATTATATATATATATAAGGCGTTTATTAAAAATAGTCAAAAAACTCTATAGCTTTCAGTTTATTTATTAATACAACTGGAAATAGTGGCGTAATTACCATCGAGGGGTACGAATCATGAGGGCGCAAAATTAGAAATGGAGAAATAAAAATTTGCAAAAACATTTATGTAAAACATTTTTCGATTTGTCAGATATTTTATAAAATATAAAAAAAAAATAAAAAAATATTATATAGATAAATAAAATTATAACGGCCTAGATATTTTAGTATGCACTTGCCTTATTATAATTTTGATAATAGAAAAATATAGCTTATGCCACTAAAAATGTATGATTATTATTAGTACTAGATGAAGGAGGAAGTATCAGCCAGAGTTCAATAAAACACCTTTAATACTTTCATTCTGAAATTTTTGTGCCCAGGCACGTTATAAATTCACATGAAGCTAAAATTTTTATTTTTGACAAGGCTTGGTTCGATCACATATGTGTACCTCATTTTGTGTATAACTCCTAATTAACTGAAGATGGCCAAATAAATTCAGGCCGAAACGTTTTATTAAAGGTGTTTTATTGAACCCAGTGATTCCATCTTTGGTTGATACCTCCTCCTTCATCTAATACAGTTTCATCACAGCCACGAACTCTAACGATTATTATTAGTATTTATTTTAGTGTTAAATTTTTTCGTAATAGATTAATATTACATAAAATTAATTGCATATTTGGTTTATTTCAATGAATATTTTAACAAATTTTGTTGCATATTTTAAGGGGTTTTTAATGGGGAAAAATACGCTCCCTAGTCCTAATATAGGTATAAATAAATAATTTATATTTAATATTAGTTGAATAAAAGATTTCACTGTCGATAGTAACAGAATTGTTTTTATTTTAGGTTAAAAATAAAATGAGAGAGTCTTCTGTTTTTTAAATAAAATAATTTTTAATTATTTCTAGAGACTATAGTTTCGAAGGCATTGCCTTCATCATCAGTCTATCACAAATATTTCAAATTAGTTACAAATTAAGATTTATACATTGAAAATTTTGAAAAATATAAAATATATTTTCTTCATGTTTCCTTGGGAGATTAGAATGTAACCCAGATATTGCTCCATTTACATTCTAATCTCCCAAGAGGAAACATGAAGAAAAAGACATTATATATTTTTCAAAATTTTCAATGTATAAATCTTAATTTGTAACTAATTTGTAACTAAATACTGAAATATTTGTGATAGACTGATGATGAAGGCAATGCCTTCGAAACTATAGTCTCTAGAAATATCTAAAAATTATTTTATTTAAAAAACAGAAGACTCTCTCATTTTATTTTTAACCTAAAATTTATATTTAACTTTAATGTTAATTACTATGTCTCCTCTATTCTGATTGACTTATCGGCTGAGTAAGAGCAAAAAAATTCAATATACCTACACGCGATACTGACCTCACATGAAAAATGATATTTAAAATTAAAAAAAAAACTGATGATGAAGGCCAAGGCTTCGAAACTATGATCTCAAACAAATAGGCAAATAATATATATACGTATATATATATGTGTATGTTTATTTTCATCAAGCAGAGGAAAACCTCTTTGTTTCTCCTTATGACGTAAACAAACTATTCATCTCTGAACCTTGGACGTAAGCACGATATTTACTACATGAAGCTAAAATTCTTATTGTTGAGAAAACTAGGTTCGATTACATGTGTGTTTAATATGTGTATAATTCTCAATAACTGAAGATGGCCCAATAAATTTTAGGCCGAAACGTGTCTTATTCTTGCAGTTTTAAAGAACCCGGCGCATCTCACTTTGGCTGATATTTCCATCAACACACTGTAAAGTAAACTAAGTTTCTGTGCCAAGTTTCAATATTCTAGTTCAAACAGTTCCAATGCATTACCTGCATTTGGCCTCCCCCGAGCCTCTGCAAGTTGCTTGAGAGCTTTCTCTCAAACCGCTCTATTAAAGTCGAGGTTGACGGAATATCATCCTCGTCCTTTAATACTAATGCTGGAGTTCCTCACGGCTCAGTCATCTCTCCCACGCTCTTTATCTATCTATCTATCTATCTATCTATCTGTCTATCTATCTATATATATAAAATAGAAAAGTATGTGGATATGTATGTGGAAACGATCTGATTGGCCAGTGCATAGCCAATGCCAAAGCGTTAAATTATTAGAACGATTCTGATTGGTCAGATAGTGATCGTGCTTAGGCAATGTGTTAAATAAATCTTTCCTTATTCTTCCTTATTTTTGAATCAATTTCATTCAGCACATTCTTTCGATACTTACAGTAAGATTTTAAATTTCAATTATTAAATTGGTATGAACAGGTACCAGAATCGGCTGAGGCCGAAGGCCCGGTCGTCCGCTAGTTATCTATATTAATGACCTATTAAATCTGCCCTCCAATCCAATACATTGTTACGCTGACGATAGCACCCTCCACAACGCTCAATCCTTACTAGACAATCGCGCAAACATAGCCTCCTCAATAAATTCAGACTTAAGCATGCTAAAAAAATGGGGATCTCACAACTTGGTAAAACTTTAATGCTGGTAAAACACAATGCTGCCTAATTTCTAGGCGCGCAGATAGGAACCTTCCGGACATTTCCTTTGATTCGAGCTCATTGGAATTTCGTAATAAAATATCAATGTTAGGTGTCACCTCTCTTGGAATGACCATATTATCTCAGTAGCAAAGGCTGCAGCATGTAAGCTTGGCTTTCTTTTCCGAACCAAACGATTTTTCACCACCACTCAACTCCTTATATTATACAAGGCTCAAATTCGCCCCTGTCTTGAATATTGCTCGCATTTGTGGAGAGGGCCTTCAAGTATTCTCTTGAAACCCTGGACGCAATTCAGAGGCGAGCTATCAGACTGATAGGCGATCCTACATTAACTGACACTCTCGACTCCTAGCCCATCGTAGATCTGTCTCCGCCCTTTCCCTTTTTTATAGATATTACCATGGCTTTTGTTCTGACGAAATAAAATCGATAATCCCACCAAGGGCTTCATTTGCGCGAAATACACGATTTTCTAAAACTCAACACCCCTACGCGCTTAAACTGGATACTAATCGAACAAACGCATTCGCCAATTCATTTATCCCTATGACATCTAGAGACTGGAACTCTCTTCCCCGACCGTCTTTCCAGCTACTTTTTAACCGACTTCAAAAGGAGGAGGTTCTCATTCAGACTGAATTTTTTTTTTTTTTTCGTGCCTAGCCACCTCATATCTCCGCCAATTCCAAACCGATTTTGAAAATTTTTTTGCATTGGGTCCAGTCTAGCTTCCGATTGGTCCCATTTTTTTCGAATTTTTTCATAGGTATTAGACCTTTTTTATTAGGTTTTATTAGGTTTGTTTAGACCTAACCTCTTTGTTTATGAACCGATTTCGATGGTTCTTGTTTTATCCGAAAGGGGTGTCTTAGGGATGGTGTCATATTAATTTGGTCAAGTTCTGATGATATGATCACTATTAATAACATCACTAAAAAGAGAAAAATAAAAATAATTTTTAAGAAAAAAATAAAAACCGACTTCAAAAAATTAAATGCAACAAATAAAATACACTAAAAGGTATAAAATAATTATTATCTTATTTAGCCACAACCAAACGACGAAATATTAACATGAAACTACTTTTTGAAGTTGGTGCCAAACATATACCTTTTATGAATCGCACTCGACGGATCTTACTTAGTACGTTTGGCGGGTACGCTCGCTTATAGGTATAGTTTGTTTGGCACCGACTTCAAAAAGTAATTTCATGTTAATATTTCGTCGTTTAGTTGTAACTAAATAAGATAATAATTATTTTATACCTTTTAGTGTATTTTATTTGTTGCATTTAATTTTTTGAAGTCGGTTTTTATTTTTTCTTAAAAATTATTTTTATAACCTTCAATCTTTCAAGACCAGCATCCACAGATACCTTCGACTTCTACCCAATCACTAAATCTCCCCTTATCTTCACGTTACAAGGGTCCACCACGGACTACAGAGGTTGTACCTTCTTGGTGCAACTTCTTCTTGTATCAGTATCATTATAAAAAAAAAAAAAAAGTTCAATGAAATTTCCGAAATCCTCAAAATCATAGAGAGCGTACTGAGTTTTGAAAAAATGTTCGTTTTTTTCCTGCATTATACGTTGTAACTCAATCTAGAATATTTTAAAAGAACTAATCTGAAACTCTCTCGTGAAATTTCGATCAAACGAAGGTAGGGTCTGCCCCCCCCCCCCCGTACTACCTATATATCTACCGCTACTACGTTTTGATCTACTTTAAATTCGCTTTAATGTTCTCTCTATATTGTTACGGTAAAATCAAGTGCAATTGATTAAATTTTTCTTGGATTTTCTTTTTTAACAAATAAAATGAAATGGTTTTAATTGAGTAATTGAATTCTTGTATTCATGAATGAAAGTGAGATTTCTAAAGAAATTTACGTTTCAAGGTTCTCTGATTAAAAAATCTACACTCTCCAAAAATTTCTGGAATTTATTTGACAATTGTTTTTTCTTTTTTTGATATGTTTGAACTTGACACCTAGATTTAGTTTATAAAGAGAAATCAATGAAGCTGTCCTCCTATCTACTCTTATTAAACGAGCAAAAATTGTATATTTGTTTGTATATTTGTATCTTGGTTATATTTTGAAAACGATTCTACCGATTTTGATGAAATTCAAGGGTTAGGGGGTTTTTGGGGTGACAATTCGATCTGTCACGGTCTCATCTTCGACAAAATTGTTTTTGATGGGTTTTTTCGTAATCAATTTAATTATTCTCAGGTAGACAAATCCCATTCTTAGGGTTTTAAAAAAGGTTACTCTTTTCCTTTTCTACTCAGGCAGACAATGGGTTGCCTTAATTCATTGTTCTAAATGGGCTTGAAGAAGTATTGTGATTGTGGATTTTAACATATTTTGTTCTCCCTAAACGTTAGAAATATTAATAAACGTTTTATAATTGTTTTTATAAAGAACATTATTTATTTAATAGAATAAAAAATAATCAAGAATTTATTTAAAAATATATTTCGCATAAGCAGGTCTCAATTTTCTGAAAAAACAACACATTTTGATAGGTTTTATTTATTAACAATTGGATGAATAAAAATGAATCATATGGTTGAATCAAAACAGGTGCAGGAGGTGGGGTGCAGTGGTGTTCGATCCGGGGGTAGGGCGAGGTTTCGGGGGTGGGATCAAGCGGGGTGGGGAGGGGGGGGGGTACAGTGGGCGAATACTATATATATTTGTATTTTTTTTTAATTTGAAAAACGGCTCTCAAATAAAAATCTACCTTTTTATCAGAATTTTAAATTAAAAATAATATTAAAATAAAAGTTTTAATTGAAGGAAGAAGTTACCGTGCATCGCTCGGTGCCTCCAGGTACTATATGTTTATTTTTGCATCAAGGAGAGGACAAGCTCATTGTATTCTCTTTATGAATCAACCACTCTGGTAGGTACCTACTCTTGGCGAAACAAAATCTTTTCAATTAGATATAGTCTAATTAATAAAATAAAGGGAGTGTAGTTTCACCGTGAATGAAAAATATTCAAAGAGGTTTATATAAACTCAATATATTTCGTTTTTAATCTGTAAACTCCTGATGATGGACTAATAATCCGAAATATATTGAGTTTGTATAAACCTCTTTGAGTTTTATTTCATTCACTGTGAAACTACACTCCCTTTACTTTATTAATTTTTTTTTTTTTTAATGATATTGATGAGAGAAGGAGATACACCAGAATGTGGATCCCCTAAAGGCCTGTATGGGCTGGCCCCTCAATCGTGAAAAGAACAGAGCAGAAGGAAAAGAAGCCGGGATCACGAGCCAATCTCAGAAACTTAGATACAATTCAATATCCAATTTACCAAGGTTTTAGGGGCTTCGAGCAGTGGTAAATTCTCCGCGCGATAAATTCGGTTAAATTTATCTCCCACTTAAGATTAATATCATGTAACCTACACCACTTTCCCTTAGTAAAAAAAGATATAGTCTACATTATTAAATATAGCCGTTTGATTTGGGAATTGCATTTTTGAAACAAATTTTCTACTAATTACTTAATAATTCAATTATTCAACAAAAATAATAGAATGGGTGATTCTATTTTAGTATAAGTTCAAGCTGCCGAAATAGACTATAAATTTCTAAGAAAATTACGATAAAATCAGGTCAAATGATTAAATTTTGCTTGTTTTTTTATATTTCAAAGTTCGTTGATAAAATGGATTTTAGAAAATTTCGTATTCATGTTTTTTTTTCTTCATGGGTAGATGGAAATCTTCACAGAAAAAAAATACTGCCGGGCTCATACCCAGCAGTGAGATTCCTACCCACTAAAACCACCTCCCTTATTGTCATTCCATTCTCCTACGGAACGATCGTTAGGTATAGGAACGTAGGAGGGGTCGTTGCTAGTTAGCTTTTCTTCCTAATATGATGTTGTCAATGTGTCAGCATGCATGTATGGATGTAAGTATGTATATACGTATCCACTTTTACCTCCGCGAAATCTGCCCCGAAAAATTAAAAAATATTTATTTTTAAATATTTGCTCACTAATGTGTGATTCAAACTTCACCAAAGTATAGATAGGGACTTAAATTATTATAAATTAGCTGACGTGTTCTGATGTGGCCATCCACTTGACTTTACCATACAACCTGGTCACTAAAATTATTTATAATCATGTAGGAAGGGGTTAGTTTTTGCATTTGTCCCACTGATTATGTATACAAAATTTGGTTGAGTTTGGTACAAGAGCCAAGATTTTCATTTTTTGACCCTACACCCCCCCCCCCCCATTTTGGGAGGTTAGTTTTTGAATTTTTAGATTTCTGGGTGCCCACTGATTATCTATACACAATTTGGTTGAGTTTGCTCAAACGGCCTAGATTTTTTAATTTTTAACCCCCCCCCTCCACCCACCCTTAATTTTGGGTCGATATGCACCAAAATCTAATCAGCTCTTAATCTCAATATAAATATTCTACATGTATAATATCGTTTTGATATTCACACTAATTTATTTGCTAGTGGGTATACAAAATTTGATAACGTACTAACAGATATTTGGAGAAAATAATATAAATATAATTTTTTCGATGTTCAGTCAACATGGCTTTTTTGTAGAGCAAAACGCCTTGGCTTCGCTCAATTTTTTTTAATCAAAATAGTTTCAGCCGTATTTGATATATTTCGAAAAAAGATGGATAATTTTTAAGAAAAAAATAAAAACCGACTTAAAAAAATTAAATGCAACAAATAAAATACACTAAAAGGTATAAAATAATTATTATCTTATTTAGTTACAACTAAACGACGAAATATTAAGATGAAATTATTTTTTGAAGTCGGTACCAAACAAACTATACCTATAAGCGAGCATACCCTCCAAACGTACTAAGTAATATCCGTCGAGTGCGATTCATAAAAGGTATATGTTTGGCACCGACTTCAAAAAGTAATTTCATGTTAATAGTTCGTCGTTTAGTTGTAACTAAATAAGATAATAATTATTTTATACCTTTTAGTGTATTTTATTTGTTGCATTTAATTTTTTGAAGAAGGTTTTTATTATTTTCTTAAAAATTATTTTTATTTTTCTCTTTTTAGTGATGTCATTAATAGTGATCATATCATCAGAACTTGACCAAATTAATATGACACCATCCCTAAGACACCCCCTTTTGAATAAAAAAAGAACCATCGAAATCGGTTCATAAACAAAGAGGTTAGGTCTAAACAAACCTAATAAAAAAGGTCTAATACCTATAAAAAAATGGGACCAATCGGAAGGTAGACTGAACCCAATGCAAATTTTTTTTTCAAAATCGGTTCACAATTGGTGGAGATATGAGGTAACATAGACACAAAAAAAAAATTCAGTCTAATAGAGAACCTCCTTCTTTTTTGAAGTCGGTTAAAAAACCCACTTTTTTCATGCACGATTACAATACTTGACCATATCCTGTATGGTAAAGGAAAAATTAAGTTATGGTTATGATCTAATATTTTTTATTTAACACATTGGCGGCGAAAGGACCTCCTTAATAGAAAATTTTAATTAATATTCTATTTAAGCAAATTAGGGTGGGTGAGTCAACGAAAATTTCAGAATATATTTCACTCCTTCGTAACACTCGAAATGTTTTATGTCTGTCCATAAAAGCAACTATTTCATCAACCTAGTATAATTTATAGCTCATCTTTTGCTTTTCAATATAGTTTCCGAGCTCGGAATTTGACGAGGGACATAAAACGAACTTTCCTCTAATAATACTAATAACATTCTGCAAAGGGTCATCAAAATCGAATTTCCAAAAGAACGAAAGATAATAAATTTAATTTTAATTAGTTTTTTTTTTTTTATAATCTTCTCAATTATTATCCTCAAATAAATGGCTTTTCGTTTCTTTTTTTTTATGGCCCACTTTATATATATATATATTTTTTCTCTTTCGCCTAGTGAAAAAATAATAGGGTTCATAACTATAAATTTTTCACATCAAATTTATAGATACATTTCGGGGTATCTCGAAAAAAGCAATTTGTTCGAAATGAAAAGCGAACAGTTTGAAATGTTCCGTTTGTGTCAGTGTTTGCTGGATTTCACTTTTTTTTTTTTTTTTTAAGATAGAAATCAAATTTTGTGACTTAATTCCAATTTTTTACTATCGGCTGAGAAATAAAATCAATTGTGATCTCATATCGTTTTACCTATTTATAGTGCTCAATAAAGTATGATTTACGTTCATTCACAAATATCTCGAACAAAGGGCTATAAATAGAGTGTTTACAGCTTGAGGGGGATTCAGGGGGGTCAAGGGGGCTTGCTGTTCATTGGCAAAGCGAGTCGATAAAAAACATGACTTTCTTTATCAGTTTGGACGGATATTAAACTTGTTGTAGTAAATTGTAGCTGAACGCCTTTAAACACAATGTGATTTTCATTTTTAATATTAAACGGAGAGAGAGAGAGCAAGGGTTTATGTAAGAATCGATCCAAGGAAATAAAAATATTTATTAGGGAAAAGAGCTTTTAAAGATACAATTGATTTATGAATTATTAAACCGGTAGTCTTTATTAAAAATTCAGGATTTTCATTCTTGTGAATCTAGATATTGGTTAATTTATATTGCATGAGTAAAATAAAAGTTTGTTTATATCGAGGGGCAAACTAAACTAGGTTATTGTTTGTCGACGGAGAACAAGCTTTCAAGGGTATTTCAATGTCAAGTTCTGTTTTTTAAATGGAACCCTATATTTTTCTATACGTCTAGTCAATCTTCAAAAAAAAACTAAACAACTTTCATAAGAACTATTTTTAACCGACTTCAAAAAAGGAGGAGGTTCTCTATTCGATTGAATTTTTTTTTTTTTTTGTGCCTATGTTACCTCATATCTCCGCCAATTGTCAACCGATTTTGAAAATTTTTTTTGCATTGGGTCCAGTCTAGCTTCCGATTGGTCCCATTTTTTTTCGATTTTTTTTCATAGGTATTAGACCTTTTTTATTAGGTTTGTTTAGGTTTGTTTAGACCTAACCTCTTTGTTTATGAACCGATTTCGATGGTTCTTTTTTTATCCGAAAGGGGGTGTCTTAGGGATGGTGTCATATTAATTTGGTCAAGTTCTGATGATATAATCACTATTAATAACATCACTAAAACGAGAAAATAAAAATTTTTAAGAAAAAAATAAAACCGACTTCAAAAAATTAAGTGCAACAAATATAAAAATACACTAAAAGGTATAAAATAATTATTATCTTATTTAGTTACAACTAAACGACGAAATATTAACACGAAATTACTTTTTGAAGTTGGTGCCAAACATATACCTTTTATGAATCGCACTCGACGGATCTTACTTAGTACGTTTGGCGGGTACGCTCGCTTATAGGTATAGTTTGTTTTGGCACCGACTTTAAAAAGTAATTTCGTGTTAATATTTCGTCGTTTAGTTGTAACTAAATAAGATAATAATTATTTTATACCTTTTAGTGTATTTTTATATTTGTTGCACTTAATTTTTTGAAGTCGGTTTTTATTTTTTCTTAAAAATTTTTATTTTATACGACATCAAATAAACAAAATACATGAATCAATTAAATCTCAAAAAAAATCTTAATAATTATTTTTAAAAATTATTTAACTTAATTATCAAATAACGAGCGGTGCCGGGCGTGCCGTAGGCTGGTGGCCCTGGCGGGCAGCGTCTCGAGATGTGATTATTAGCTGTCCGTAATTATATGTTTTGAAAAAAATAGTTTTTTGAATAATGAATATTGATCAAAGAAAGATGAAAACATATCATTAAATGCTTTATAAATACTTTATTAGAGCATGCAACCATTTCTCTCGAAGTTCCCGATCGGTTGGAAACCTATTTATTTTTTAATAATATATTTCAATATTTAAATTTATCTAAAAAGTGTCTCTAAATTAATTATATATAATAATTTTAAAATTAATTTATCTACTAAAATTTCAAATGACCCGCGCAGTAATAAATTAAGAATTAATCTCATTATCCCATTAAAACTTATATTATAAATTAAATATATATATATTTTAAAATTAATTTGTCTACTAAAATTTTAAGAATTTATATTTATCTTAAATTAAAAAAAAATATGAATTATTTCCAAAAATTAAATATATATTAATATATAATATATTTAAAATTAATAAATTTGTCTACTAAAATTTCAAATGAGACACGCCGTAAATCTAATATTCTAAGCTATATAAAGTAATATATTAGTATATATAGAGATATTATAGATAGAGAATATAGAGATATTTTATTTGAAAAATTTGACAATCTAACTATTAGTTGCTTTTTCTCCCACATCGTACGCTAAGGCACCACAGGTACTGTCTGACAATGGCTTTTATATATATATAGATAATGATCAAATAATTAATTATTAAATTGAAAAGTCACAACAATGAAAATAAGTGCTTATAAATGATCTTAAAACTTCATTATACTCAGATTTAAGAGATTATTTTCTACTTAATAGAACTCTTTAAAATTCTTGAGTTTAAAAAAGTTTATTTCTCGTGTAAATCCGGTAGATAGTTATATTGTATTACCATAATAAAAATGCAGAATTTTTTTGTTGAAAACAGAATTGAAATGGTCATAATTTATGGTGAATGTGGAACAAGTGTTATGGGGCTGCCATTGAAATGAATCCTGAGCGTTTTCCTAATAGGAATACACCCTCATAAGCTTCATTTTATTGTGTTGTAAATCTTTATAAAAAAAAGAAAAGAAAAACAGGGTATGTAAAGACTACGAAGAAATTCATCCAAAAAAAACTTGCAATACAGTCTGGAATGTCTCAGAACAGCGTCTAAAAATTATTAAATTTTTATTTATTAATAATTTATTTAGCCGCCTCCGTGGTCTAATGGTCAGAGTAACTGACTGGCAACCCGGAGGTCCCGGTTCGATTCACGGCTATGCTCGGAAATTTTTCTGTAAGTATAGGGTCTGGAACAGGGTTCACTCAGCCTCGTGAGGATAAATGAGTAGCTGCTTGATTGAGAAGTAGCGAATCTCGGCTAAGAAAACTGAAACGAAGGTTGTAGATGTGCGTTGAGCTAACCACTTGACCCCTCGGTACTGTTTCCAATTAGGACAGCAACCAATTCAGTAGGCCAAGACCCATGAAGGGTTGTCGAGCCAGAGATAAAGAGATAATAATAATTTGTTTATTTAATAATTAATTATTTAATCATTGTTATTTGATAATTAAGTTAAATGATTGTTAAAAATAATTTTTAAGAATTTTCTTGAGATCTAATTGATTCATGTATTTTGTTTATTTGATGTCGTATAAAAAATAGTTTTTATGAAAGTTGTTCCGTTTTTTTTTTGTAGATTAAGTAGACGTATAGAAAAATATAGGGTTCCATTTAAAAAACTGAACTTGACATTGAAATACCCTTGAAAGCTTGTTCTACGTCGACAAACAATAGCGTAGTTTAGTTTCCCCCTCGATATAAGCAAACTTTTATTTGAAACTTTTTTCCATATAATGCACTGTTTTTGAGTTATAAGACTGTCTCAAGATAAAAAAACTCACCCGGTATATGTATTATAGTCTTTTTTATTATATACAAAACTATAATATGTATATAGGCCAGCAAAAACTAGAACTTTAGAGGTTAGGGTGATATTACAAAATATATACCTACTAAATATATCTATTTATTTATTATATATATACATTTAACTATAATACTTAAAGGTAGGAATATTAAAGGATCAAAGGATCTGATAAATTCTTTCATCAATTGGGGAATTAGAAAAATATTTAACAATTTTCCAGTCTTTCGTGGATTTCAATTCTGAAGCAGTCTTCAAGTGCTGAAAGATATATTTAGTTCTAAAGTCAGTTCACATCAAAGATCTATTTAAATCAAACAGAGTGATGATTTGAAAATATACTCTTTGAGTAACTTGCCTAGCATCAATTCCATTAAAAAATATTTATATTTTCAATGAGAAGAGCTTCAGAACCGAAACTTAGGGCCTGTTGTATGTCGCAACGTAAATACTTTTTACCACTAACAAACGGTAGATGGTAAATGGAGGAACTGGGATGGCCAATCAGATGACAGGCACTGAAAGTACCTGTCATGTGCCT
>JALMQS010000099.1:2133229-2139996 GCA_024734495.1 Forficula auricularia | reverse complement strand
CTTTTGTTCTGACGAAATAAAATCGATAATCCCACCAAAGGCCTCATTTGCCCGAAATACACGATTTTCTAAAATTCAACACCCCTACGCGCTTAAACTAGATACTAATCGAACAAACGCATTCGCCAATTCATTTATCCCTATGACATCTAGAGACTGGAATTCTCTTCCCCGACCGTCTTTCCAGCTACTTATAACCTTCAAACTTTCAAGACCAGCATCCACAGATACCTTCGACCTCTACCCAATCCCTAAATCTCCCCTTATCTTCACGTTACAAGGGTCCACCACGGACTTCAGAGGTTGTACCTTCTGGTGCAACTTTCTGTATCAATATCATTATAAAAAAAAAAAAAAAAAAAAAAAGAAGAGACACTTCCCTATTTGATGTTAGAGTTAGGCAGAAGAAATTTTTTTGTTGAAATTGATTAAAAACAAAACTGTTATGTTGATATGGAAGAGTGTGGAGCAAAAATGATCATGAGAGATGAGCCTCACTAATGAGGTAACGACTTATGATAATATTTATATTTATCTTTTGTTATATTTTATACATTGCAAATATTAACTTATTAATTAAAATTCTCTCCTTCTATATAATATATTCAAAAATCTAATAAAAATTTAAAATAAAAAGAGATATATATGTTATGTTTAAATTATAAATTAAATCAAAATGAATATGATGAATTAATTAAGATTTTATTCAGAATAACACACAGAGTTTGTTTTTTAATATATATATTTTTAATCTTTGAAAACTCTCAGGCTTTGATCACTAATTCCATGAATGTTTTCCAGGGTGACCAGCTAGATTATAAGTGATGCACAATATCTCATTTTCCCCACTGCAAGGATTATTCACAATGAGTATAAAATTCTTGAAATTTTTGAGGAAGTTAGCTTAAACTGGTATAGAGACCAAGCGTTAAACATAGAGGTTACTGCCGAGATAGCGCTCTCTAGTGTTTTTTATTCAAATAATTTAGGAAAATTGGGTCAAATGTTGTATTATAATTTATATCTTATTTAAAAAGAGTGCATGGAGGCTAGGGGGCCGTGACCGAGTCTCTTTGTCTTGGACATTTAATAAATCATCCCCCAAAGCTTACATTTTCTTTGCCAGTTGGCGCTAAAGTCGTGACGAACGGTCCCTATTAATACTAACCAAATTAAGCGACAAACATGAGCTGTTTTACATCATAGTGTAGAGGTTGACTCATGTTTTAAATTTTTAAACTTTTTTAAAGAATACAACGTGTGATTTTGCAACATAGAACAGGTCTACCTAAAAGAAAGTTGAGTAAAATTTTAGGTTCTAAAGTTTTTCTGTTCTTTCATGAATAAATGTTTGTGTTTACGGAGGTTAAAATAAAAACAATAAAAACACAACCTTTTAAAAGACCGAATCGGGGAAGCTGGGTACGATTTCTGGGGACCCTGAACTATATTTGCATTCTAGAAAAAAAGCTTTCAACGATAATTTGTTAGATATAATAAAAATACATTTGTACATAAAAATGCTATTGCTACTATAGATTTTTTAATCAAAGATCATGGTTAAACTGGTCCATAGCTTTCAACTCACAAAATGATTGTTTTAATTCAAATCTTTTTGAATTACCTCTCACAGCATACCATGTAGGAGCGAGGACCTAAATATCTAAATACTGTATTCAAGTATGTATAAATGTCATACACAGTTACCTCAAATGAGAATGAATAAGAAAGTGAGGTATTAGAGAGGTTGGGCCCAGTTATCCAAGTCAACCAGGGCAATCAGCTACCAAAAGCTAAAAAATTAAAAAATAAATATTTCATAAGTGAATGCTAGATAAAGATCTTACGATCTAGTGAACTAAGGACAGATATTATTTCAGTAATTTATTAAGATTGTCCAGGGTTTCAACGTGTTAGAAGTCGAAATACCAATATTGAAATGTAAAATCATGGCACACTTCCATATAAAAGAATCAATAAACTTTTAATGTTTAAAAATACCTTGCCGGTAGCCCAAGGTCCAATCGGTCCCATTGTGTCTTCTTGTGGTTTAGGTCTTTCATCTCCAGCTTGAGGTAGATAAGACGGCGGTGGATCGGCCTTGTGCCCTGGCACACAAATCTCTAATCGAGCTGATGTTGGTTCCTGGGAAAGCAAAAAGGAAACAGATCATGAATAAAAAATATGAAATGAATTAATCACACTTAATATCTATTTGACTTTGGTTGGTCTAGCTCTTTCCAACAAAATAATATGTAGGTATCATTTATTTTTATTATAAGTATAAATATTTTACAAATCCTCATATTTTTAAAGATAATAAAATACTTCATGTTTAAAAGCATTTGTCAGGATTTCCACGACATAATTCCATAGGTGACAGAAAAATTAATAAGAAATAATGATATTCTGTTTTTATTGGGGAGATTTTTCAAGAAGAAAAACTTGTCTTTTTTAAATAAATTGACAATCTATAATAGAGTAAAATTGATTTTCAATTTTTTTCAATCTAGTATAGATAAATTATATCTATTAGAGTATAAATTTTTGTGAAAAACAAAATAACATCTGAAATATAGATGAAGGATAAAGATATAATAATAAAACTTGGCAAGATGCGAGGTAGGTTTCACAAAAAAGAAATAAAACAAAATTGAGTTCTCCTCTATTGAATTATTTCCTCTTTATTGTGACAAACAAAAAATCAAACAGATGATAGATACCTCGCTAAAGAAGTTTCACTTCAATAATATACATACTACCTAGCACTGAATATATTGAAACATGAGTCGGTTTGCTAAAAATTTTCGTAGGCATAAGTAGTAAATTCACTTATTTTATTTATTCATCAGATGCGACGTCCCCCTTCGGCGGATCTCTTGCTAGCAAAGGCTGGCGTCGCAGCTAGTCATACTTAATGCTTTAAGCTAATTCTAGAATTTAATCTAATTAAAATTAAGCACTAGTAGCAGTTGAATCCGATTTCTAGAAAGTAAGAGCCAAAAGGATTAAATGCTCATTTGCTCAAGTTTATACTATCATACAGACAAGTATACTATAGACTATCTATAATAATTTCCTTATGAATTTATATAGAAGGACGATTATCCTTCGCTGAGAATTTGCATTTCCATGATATCTAGCAATATCTTTAGTGAGAATCAATAATCTAATGAACATTATCTCCTTTATTATAATATACGAAATTTATAAGAGGGGTGTTTATAAATTATAGTTATTTATGATTAACCGGCAAATAATCTTTGATGCTTTTGAACATGAATAGTAATATTCATTGGCGTAGATACATGAGTTGTTCAGGAGGGCCCAAACAATCTCATATTTTTGAAGAAAAAATTTTAAAGTCAGAAATATTTGACATATTATTTACATTTCCAATCACTGCGAGTAAGATTTCCCCGTAGTCCGTAATCAGGAAAGATAGTAGCAGAGAAGAGACGCCAAAGTGTCAGGAAGAAAACATTAAATTGTCCTTGTACTTTTTTTATTTCTGCGCTTTTCGAAATAATCCTACGTTTCTATGAATAATGAAGTTATTTGTTTGCTGCTCACCTAAACTTAAACCTTTTTATTTCGGCCCATGTTAGCACTTGAGATTGACATGCATGTTCTAGATAAAAAATGATTCTAGAAAGTATATTTATAGCCCAGTATGGTGTAGAACTACAAGACAAAAAATTGGCATGGCAATTTCTTGGAGAGGCCTAGTTTCAAATAATTAAAATTTTTGTATATATTTATGATAATAAAAGGCTTATTATTATCCGAGTTAATGCACTTTCTCAGCTTGCGCTGGAAAAATTTCACCTATCCCTTCAGATCTTATTTTGGATTAGGCTCGGTCGATGTGGAAAGAGAATTCACTCTGGCCCACATGATCCTCCGGATAATCTTCAATTATTGAGAAACTTGCGCACGATATGGCAGGTTTGTAATATAGTTGCCTTCTGTGCATGCTTCAAGATGTTTGGCAGCCCAAGTTTCTCAATGTTCTTATTAAAGTTGTTAGAGACAACCCCCTCAACGGATATCACTAATGGGTAGATGGAGACCCTATCCAGTTTCCAGATCTCTTTAATTTGCCAGGCGAGTTCCTCATATTTGTTCTTTTTCTCTGCCTCTGTCCTTTTGATGTTATGTGTCAGAGGAACAGCGATATCAATGAGTATCCCTGAACTTGTGTTAAAATCTATTAGAAGAATATCGGGTCGGTTATAAGCGATGGTCCTATCAGTTAACACAGGCCTGTCCCAGTATAAGATGTATTTTCCCGATTCTACGACAGGCACCGACTGGTATTTATAGTAGGGAGGTGTTTTCGTATCCAGTAAGCCATATTTGATTCCTAGCTGTTGGTGGATCAATTTGGCTACTTGATTGTGCCTTCCAATGTAGGCATTCTCAGATAATGTTGGACACCCTGCCATAATATGTTCGATGGACTCACCCATACAATCACATCGCCTACACTTATCCGTCACATTTAACTTCAGTATGTGCTTCTCATAATTTTTGGTTCTTATTATTCTATTTTGGATAGCCATAAAGAATCCTTCCGTCTCAGGATAGAGAGAGCCATCGGCCAGCCATTGTAGAGAAGCACTCCTGTCGATATGATCTTCGTCTAAGAGGTTTGGGAATTTCCTGTGGAGAATATTCTCTTTCCAGGGTTTAAGCTCTTTTTATTATTATTATTATTATTTTGTTTATTTTTCTTTTAATTTTTACACAGTTGCCGGGGTATTTACCCAAGGCAAAAATTTATGTACAAAGGTTGATATTTATATGTATAATATTTACAAAGGAATTTAGGGATGCGAATCATGCATGACACTGGGTGGTTTATTGGAGACTTAAAAATTTCCTAACAATATTTGCAGTTCCCAACAATGCGGCCTTCTGACAAGTTCTCATGTGTCCTTCGTCCAATTGAATTTTTGATTTTGCAATCTTCCAATCCTTCGTGACCAGACCATTCGCGGACACCACCACTGGGACTATCTCCACCCCCTGAAGCTTATACATATCCTTCAGTTCGACAGACAGCGCTTGGTACTTCCTTTTCTTTTCAGCGATTGTTGACAGAAGCTTGTCATCCGATGGAACCGCAACATCAATAATTATTGCCTTTTTTTATTTTTATCAAACAGGACAATATCGGGTCTATTTGCTTCAACTGCTCTATCAGTTGTGATTGCACAGTCCCACAAAATTCGCGCTCGATCATTGCTGATTACTGTCTCAGGCCTACATTTGTAATAAGGTTGTTCTTCTTCTATTAGACGATATCTCTTTGCCAGTGCTTGATGTATGACCTTGGATACATTATTATGTCTTTGTAGATATTCAGTTGGAGCTAGTGATGGGCAACCACAGCAAATATGTTGTATTGATTCATTGGTGGTTTTACATAGGCGACATCTACAGTCGATCAGCTGACCCATGATGTGTCTTTGGTAAGCTCGTGTCTTTATCACCTGGTCCTGGATTGCGAAAAGAAAACCCTCTGTCTCTCCATAAAGACCTCCTGTTCTGAGCCATTCCGTAGAACCTTCTTCATCAACATCATCTGCCGCCAGAGCCGTAAAATATCTACCATGGAGTTCTTTCCCTTTCCAGTCATTAATGCGATCTTGGTGTTTTAAATATTGAAACTCTTTATTTTCTTGGGCTAAATCCAGCGGACTCATATGCTTATCTCGACAGCAGATGGTTTTGCATAGAGTAGAGTCACTGGATAAAAAGTAGCGTCGAAGCCCCTCCTCTTGACGCCGACATAACGCCTCCAGATCAAGAAGTCCTCTACCTGCACTCTTTCGAGACAAATATAATCTATGTACTGAACTGCGTGGATGGTGTAGCCGGTGTCTTGTAAGAGTCGTTCTTATTTTTCTGTCGAAAGCTTGAAGAGATGTCGCCGACCACTTAATAACACCTTATTATTATTATTATTATTATTATTATATAGGGGGTTTGAGCTTACCTATATTAATTGCGGGAAAATATTTTTTCTAGGATCGTTTGGTATGGTGTGGGTATGCTAAATCTAAGTTTGCGACCTCGAAAGGGTGGGGGACAACTTTTAGTTGCCGAAAAACCTCGAAATTTTAGGACTTTTTCCAGTTTTTCGCTTATAATTGGTCCAGTAGTTCGATTTTTATGGGGATCCAAAAAAACGCCTCTGCGTGTTCGACAAGGGATTCATTTAAGGTCGAATTACTCGCTTCATCTGTTTTAAACATCTCATACCACGTGGTAGTCTCGGCAATAAAATTGTGTTGAAAACCTCCGTCAAATTTCTCTATATCTTCTGCCATGGCTAAAAATGAAGATTTGTCTAATTTTCTCATATTTTCTGGGTGGAGCTGCACAAGCAATAATGCTTTTTTGTGTGTTGAAGAAAATCGAATTCTCAGAGAAGAAATGACAGATTCTAAATATGGGATGAAGTAAATATTCTGAAAAATTCTTCTACATTTTCAGATGATTGATTTGCCTTCCCACCACAATCACTTCTTCTTTTTTTTTTTTTTGAGTTTTCTCGAAAATGATCGCAAACTCCATGGACGAGGTATTATCGCGGTGAGACTGAAGCACGTCCGTTAATTTATTTATGTGATCATGTATTACCATTATATTCATATTTACTTCTTTTAATGGGTTGCACACGGGTTCGAGTTAGGCAGAATAGGCAACAATTACTAAGAGTGTCAAAATGTATGTTGGTGTTGTTGCAATTGTGTATT
>JALMQS010000099.1:2123229-2128229 GCA_024734495.1 Forficula auricularia | reverse complement strand
CAATTAATGTAAGCTGAACCACTTTTTGAATCCTTTAAATATTGGGCTATAAGTACCAAGATATTAATACATTTCTTTCTCTTTATACATATAAAACCAGCTACGAAGCCCGCCTTCAACGGGCATCTTGCTATCCCCTGAACTCAGGATTCTCGTCGCTACGCCACTAGTATGTTCAAGATTCAAAACAGACTAACAGGTTTCTCTAACCCCCTCATCCCACCACTAGTAATAAAATAATTTATAATTACCGCCCCATCGGTACACCACTGTTCGAGAATTTTCATATATTGGCCATGCCCACTCGCTCTATTTCGGGTGGTAGTTCTATACTTTTTTACTATAATAGAAAATAACTAATAATTTAAACCCTATGATAATAAATTGTATTTATCAAAAAAAGTCGAAATTGCAAAATACCAAAAAATTTATATAAATAATTTTTCATTATCTGTCTATCGCAATATCAATATTAATCAAATTTCGTGAAATTAATTAAAATTATCAATATAAAATAATAATTCACCCTCTATGCTATTTTACTTTACCATAAAGAGTATGGCGAGGGGTGAACCGCGACCTAATATCGTTGTACACTACCACTTTCATTTCCAAGTAGAAGACAAAAGATGAAGGGGCATTATCTAATGAATTCCAAAATAATAACACATTATTCGAAAGACGTGTGCACCTAATTCCAATCGCGGTTCACCCCTCGGGGTAAGTTTAAGTATTGTAATAGTGCATGACAGTGTTGTTTTTTGCTGAAGGCTGAAACTATTTTATTAAAAAAAAATTGAACAAAACAACGGCGTTTTACTCTACCAAAAAGCTCAAATGACTGAACATCGGAAAAATTATATTTTACGAGATATTAAAGATTTTGTCAAAATGTCTTTTAGTACGTTACCAAATTTTTGTACGCTATATGTAAAAAACTAATATACTAAATAATCAAACTAGATTTCACATGTAGATTCTTTGTATTGAGATTATTAAGAACTGATTAGATTTTGGTTGAAATCGAACGCTTGGCGCGAGACTGATTACAATACTTTACATATACTTCGCATTGGATAAAGTAAAATTATATGGTATAAGATTGAAGTAGATTTTGGAGACGGACTAATAGAAATGGATTTAGTTGAGGAAGTCCAAAATTCAAAAAAAGAGATGATTATAACTAGTTGAAAGTATCACGCCTTTTGGCTATGAGGGACGTAAATCCTCAAAGGCTGCTGTGTTTTACTTTATGATTAAAAAATGTGTTTCGATAGTGCTTTGGTTTGATTATCTAGCTTAATGTTATACATATTTAATATCCTATAAAGAAAATTGATGGAAGGCAATGGTAGCTCTTTTCAAAAGAGTATGGAACAAAAAGACAACAATTAACGTTTATATAAAATTTATTAAGTAATCAACAAGAGGAAGGTTTTGATAAAAGGTGTAGTGTGGTGTATATTGATGTGATAAGAAGGATAGTATTTGGATTAATCGAATGTTTTCTACATTTGATTCAATCGCGAATCAAATGTAGGGAATTTTCGTCAAATATTGAGTGAAAATAATATTTGAATTGACATATTTCTAACTTGAAATAATGATCTTAAATAAATTTTTATAATTTTTCTAATTAATATAACAAAGAATAATTGCTATATGAATGAGAATTGTTTTTGACTGCGCTTATTTCAAAAATATATTTATCGCGAGACTACTGCGGATTACGCTATTGGAGTCTGCGGAGTCTTAAGTCTGGACCAAGAGAGAAAAAGATGTGATCCACTTAGCTACAATCCAAAGTCATTTCGCGTATATCCCGCTAGACATTCGGATGGATCACCAAGTGAATTTGAAAAATTATAAAAATTTATTTAAGATCATTATTTCAAGTTAGAAATATTTAAATTCAAATATTATTTTCACTCAATATTTGACAAAAATTCCCTATTGATTCGCGATTGTAATCAAATGTAGAAAACATTCCATTAATTTATGGCAAGTTTCTAACATATATGTTAATAGACCGAGCGCTCTGGACTGGGAGATTAAATATATAACATCTGAGATTTCAAATTCATTTGGTGATCCATCCGAATGTCTAGCGGGCTATACGAGAAATGACGTTGGATTGTAGCTAAGTGGATCACATCTTTTTCTCTCTTGGTCCAGACTTAAGACTCCGCAGACTCCAATAGCGTAATCCGCAGTAGTCTCGCGATAAATATATTTTTCAAATAAGCGCGGTCAAAAACAATTCTCATTGATATGGCAATTATTTTTGTTATATTAATTATACAAAAATTATAAAAATTTATGGTAGTATTTGGGAAAAGTATAGATTATTGGAGCCGTTCCTATTGTTCCCGGCGCAAATTGAATGCGCTGAGTGGGCTGTGTGCGCTCGCTTTATGTATGGAGCGACAAATGCCCTGGAGTTGCCTTTTCTGAATTTAGTTATCCAGAAAGAAGGGTTGTGTTTCTTGCCGCATGTTAGGGCAAAGGAAAGGGTTTGTTTGTGTGTCGCCAATACATAGATTGGCGATTAAACATATAATTGCTTAAGCGTGGCTTAGTGATTGGGTATTGAAACAACCTTAGATTCTCTGGACTTAGTTCCACAGAAGGGAAGTGATGTCGCTGATTAGTGCAAAGGAAATTGTTTGTTTGTGAAAAGACCTTAGGATAAAAAGAAAAAATAATTACATTTAGGATATGATTTTTAATTATCAGAATATTCTTTACCTTAGGCCCACACAAATATAGCGAATGACACACACCTTCAGAGATTCAATTCTATTACATGTCTAAAATGAGTGGCTATTTGCAGCGCATGCAATAAAACTTGGAGATGTGTTTACTCTCTGAGGGGTGGTCGAATAAGAATGGCTTTTAGCAAGAGCTGGCAAGCCTCTTAGTGAAAGGGTGATGGGGGGAGGGGTGAACTTGTAAAAGCGGCCCATAGGTGCCTGATTGCCAAGATTGGGTGAAAAATTGAGTGCCAATTTTGAACAATACATTTTATTCAAAAAATAAACGTTTTATGTTGGTTTATTGCCTCCTTCTTCAGGGTTTTGAAAGCTCAGTGAAGGAAATCAATGGCGATATTTCACTCTGTCTCCTCTCTTAGTGGAAGTAACAATATTATACAGTAGGTATTTCATTCTCTGCAACTACACTAAATTATGCTGAGAATGAAATACTATATATATTATTCTTACTGTAACTGAGAGAGGAGACACATGAATGTCACAATGGATTCCCTACGTTGACCTTTCAAAACCCTGAAGAAGGAGGCAATAAACTCCGAAACGTCGATTTTTGAATAAAAAAAGTTATAATAATCTTTTTTTTTGAATTTCGGACTGCTTTATCAAAATCCGCTTCAAGTAAAATTATATATGAGTTTTTCAAATAATACTAAAATCGAAATTTCATAATTTAGGTATTTACTCTTAAGTCCATCGCTAATCTAAAAAATCATCTAAAAATGATTCAAATTTTCAATCTTACCCTCAAAAAATAAAAATGATAATGATTAAAACCAATTAAACATTTTATTTGAAAATTCTAGCGTTTTATATTATCATAAAACAAAAACTAATGTTATTTAAAAAAGGCTCATGTTGACTTTTCTACATTAATACCTTATTATTATATTCAAATATCTTTTTACTTTTCATCCATCCAAATTCCCCCTATAATATAATAGTTGAAATGGAATCCATTGGATTAAAGTGGTTGGATCGTAGCCAGTTTTACAGTTTGCTCTTTAATAATAATCAAATAGAAGATTTCCGTTTATTCTGTAATTTATGGAAATAGGTTGGAACGCAATAAACATAATTAAATACAAGAACTGGTGTGGATTAATACCTCGAGAAATATGAGAAATATATATACTAGATTCGAGTTCATAATTAATGTTTCGAGTTTTTTTTATCTTCATTTATGATTGCAATTCAACACTAACTTGTTGACAATTTCCACAAATTATTTTCGAAACTTCCTCTGGAATTATTTTCTCTAAAATGTAATCATCTTCATTTTCAGCTATGTAGGTACTAATAATATTCTATCTCTATAATATCTACTGAATTGCAGTTGTTAAGCTACCTAGCTTATTCTATTTCAAAAGAAATTAGATAGATATGCAATTCTCATTTATTCACAACATTGTTTATAAAGATTAAATGAACATAGGCACTTCATGATCAAGTATTGTAATCGTGAATGAAAAAACTGTTTATTTTGCTTCGTATATCTAAAAAACGGCTGAAACTATAATATTTTTATGAAAATAAATTGAGCGAAACCATGATGTTTTGACTCTACAAAAAAGCTCTAATGAGTGAACATCGAAAAAATTATATTTTAAGAGATATTAATTATTGTATCATCATCTGTTTGTTTGTACGATTCCAAAATTTTGTGTACGCTCTAGCTCAACAAACTAGTTTGAATATCAAAACGGAATTTAACGTGTAGTTTTGGTGAATTGAGATTAAGAGCTGATTATATTTTGGGTTGAAATCAAACCAAAAATTAAGGGCGGAGAAGGGTTAAAAAATTAAAATTATCAAATGTTCAAAATAAAAAATAAAAAAAAAAAAACAGGAAAAATTAAATTTACTATAAAAAAGATCTATAATAAAAAGAGAGGTATTATTGTGGGCGGGAGGAGTTCAAAAAATAGAACTATCATCACAACTCCAAGACCCGTTGATCGATTTTTACAAAATTTCTCATATGCACTCTATATGACTTTATAAACATGACTCACTTTGTGAATTTGATAGTGACCCAAAATAGGTGGGGGGGGGGGGGTTCAAAAATAATTCAAAATAATAAAATTTCCAAACAAAAATCGAAGAAAGCTGATAATAACAATAAAAGATGCTCATTTTAATCTTTAACTGGGCTTTTGGGGTCTGACAAACCCAATGCCATATTTTTCCTCATGTACCTTCCAAACTGGACAGCCAATGGCTTTGCCG